>QVOA01012350.1:0-28451 GCA_014825685.1 Pseudomyrmex cubaensis | reverse complement strand
CATTCAATTATTAGACTGTGGAAAAAATTATTGTTTACATTATTAAAATAAGAAAAGTTTGTCTCTACAGGCACCATTTCTAATTGAGACAGGGTTGAGCCTTGGCACAGAATTTTTTTGTTTTATTTTGAATCAAACTAGAGGGTAGAATCATTAAAATTCGAAATTCACTATTTTAACGGACACTCTAGTATACATATATATATATATATACTGCGTACAGAAAGTCATCAGGTATCATCGATACTTGCATAATGCGTTATTAACGAAAATCGATCGCTTCCCGGGAACTGGCATCTCGACGCATTTGTTGCCGTCTTGAAAAGAACCGGTCGCGGCGAGAAGGAAACGCGATATACTGAGTACTCGCACCGTAATCAATGCGAAGTCTTACCATCGAAGATCCACTCTAATTTTAACGAGACACTCGGCCTCTCATCGGACGATCCCGTCGAATTACGGAAGTAAGCATCTCGAAGAAACCAATAACTTCGCGATGGCGAACGACTGCGGAAGACGATAGTATTCTTGGCCCAGACTTCCTCCTTTCAGTCTCCTTTGCTCGTCTCACTCTTTCTCTCTCTCTCTCTCTTTGCTGTGCGAAGAATCGAACTGCCTCATTACGTTAATTTCCCCGGAGATGCCTGCATTTTTCTGATTCCTTTCGTTTCGTTCGTCGCGCGCTGTTGCTCCACTTTCTCCGTTCCTTCTCCGACGCGCGATGCGCCGATGCGAGAAAAGAGAAGAGAATCTAAGGGATTTTTATATCGGGATGTAGAGTCGAGAATGAAACCATTTATGGCGGGCTCGAAGACCCGTGGAGGTGAGGGTCGCGGCTGTCTTTACCCGGGGGAACGTTAGGACGAACTGCCGGCGGGGGTTTATCGAGAGCAAGAGATGTGCTCCGGAAGAAATCGACAAAGAGTCGGAAAGAGCGACGTCTCGGAGAGTGAAAATGAGAGACACGAAGCCCCTTAAAACGTCGCAACGACGTGCTACCGGCGGCGGCGGCGGCGGTGGCGGCGCGGCCGACATAGACGAGGATTAAGGTGTTAGTGCGGATCCAATCGATTCGAAAGTTTTCTTACATACGAACGAAACACACGTACAAAGTTTCCGAGAGATCATAAACAATTTTTCTCTTCGCAATTTAAATATATATACGTAAAACACAAATTATCGCGAAGTATTGTTTTCTACTCTTCGACATTTTGTTTGAGAAATTTTTTTATATTTATTTTTTGTACACGGAAAGAAAAAATTAATTATGCGCGCGCTGTAAAAAAAAAAAAAAAAAACGCGCTCTTACAAAAATAGTAGCTTCAAATATATATCACTGCATTTTACACATATACAATATATATATATATGTATAGCGGCGTATTAAATTTTATTTCTACTATTTAATAAACGTCGGGACCGTAATTCACGGCGCCGAGTTTTCGCGTGAGTTCTTTCAGAGGCGCCGGAAATTCGCTACCGAATATCCCAGGATCGCCGAGGGTCCTCTCTTTTCCTTCGTCTGAGTAGTGGAGAAATATTCCGGAGTGCCTTACTTCGACGGTTAATTAATGCAGCTACATTAAGAAGGAAAGGGCGCACCGGAGAGAAGAGAAGAGAGAGAGAGAGAGAGAGAGAGAGAGAGAGAGAGAGAGAAAGAGAGAAAGATCCTGTGTGCCTCCTTCTCCCGTTTCAACTTACTCTCGCGCCAGTCGCTCGTAGGTATACGTACGGTACAAGGAATCCTCGGGGCTATGTTATTGTGCTCAAACTGTCTAAATGCGGGGGTTAATTGGAAGCTCTCGCGTAGGTGTAGTTACTCGGCAACCCTGCGATCTGCTCGGACCGCTGCACCCCGAAGCCGCCCATTGGCTGCCATTACACCCCCCGTTGCTGTCGCTGCTTTACCCGTCTTGCTGCACAACTTCGTTTTCCTTGCCTTCGTGAGTGTGCAACAGCATGTACGCCGCCAAGCCAACTTGTACCTTAATACCGCGGCATATTCGAATATCGTGCGTCCCCGAAACGATATTCCGCAAGGAGGGAAAGAATGAGGGTGCGAGGAGAAGGGAGAGAGACGTCGTTGAGGAGGCAAGTAGGCGTAAGTGCGCCCTCGGTGGATAAACTAACTGCCGCGAAGCATCGTTTAATAGTCGTAAAAGGAACTTGCGAGAAACGGTTCGTCTGAAGCGCCGCAAAATTTGCGCAAGCAAGAAAAAATCGTCGTTTGTAAATTATTTTAAGTATAAAATGGATGTCTCTGTGAAGCTTTTTCTATATATTTTAATTAATATATAGATTGATAATAGATGTAAAATATATAATAAACGGACAATAAGTCCAGAACGAGAATAATGCCCCTTTTCGCGATGTCTACCTGGTTGTGTCATTTTTTTTTTTTTCAACTCAAATTCGCGCTTAACATACGGTACGTGTACCAGCGATAGTTGGCAATTGCGCAAGATTCGCTCTCGCCACTTTGCTCGTGCCGCTTCATTTAATCCTCTCGTTCTGTTCTATTCTCCCCGTTTCTCTCTCTCTCTTTCTCCCTCTACGTCCTCGATTTCCTCCTGCTTCACTTCTTTCTTCGTTCGATTCAACCATCCTCGTTCGCTCCGGCCTACGACCGGATGCATAGGCGCCTGTTATAGCTGCGCATGTGTCGTAGGAACCGGAGAGAGAAAGAGAGAGAGAGAGAGAGAGAAAGAGAAGAACCGGTACGCATTGCGGTTGTAATATCGCGGGACGACCGTTTTGCTGGTGCAAGGATATTATACCTTAAGCTCCCGGTCCTGTCCTCGATCTCCTTCTCGCTCCCTCCGTCTCGTCTTCGTTTCATCCGGAATGACGCCGTTTCACCGCTCTACGGGGGCGACGATCGTGTGTGCGGCCAGAACCGTTTTCCTTGACAGCGCGGAACGCATCCGGCACGCACTGTCCCACAACGCGCCGGCGACGCGGGCCGTCGCGGCGCGCGTATTGCGTGCTTGTCGTCTACTACACGTCCTCCCGCGTGTCTACTACGTGCCCCTTCCTAGTCCTTGTAAATTCATGCACGTGCGCCCGCCACCGCCTCGTATTTTCGCGCTCAAGTACACGCACACGTGCGCCTAAGTACGACGGGACTACGAATTCCGGACTGGAATTCGGCGACGATCCTCGGTAATTTATGAGGGAGACAATTGGTCCGGGGGCGCCGTCGAGGAAGTGAGAGGGAGAGAGTGAGAGAGCGAGAGAGGGTTAAAGCACCGCCGGAGGACACACTGCCGGAGCTTGCGTGTATATCAGGCGACTCGTAAGGATAACGGCGCGCATTATCGTGGCGAGAGAAGGACCTCGCGCTCTTTTGACGTCCAGTAAAAGGAACACAATGGGAATTTAACATTTAATGATAACACGTTGCCACGAGAGCTTGTAAACTAGACGCAAGAATAACAGTGTGGCTTGGCATGCGAATGTAATATTTGAATAATTAATATATAGATAATGTTTAATTTAACTGAAGGATCACTTGGTGATTAAATTTGTAATAATACGCACATATCTGTCCAAACTTTTGTATAAATTAGTAATTTTTGTATCGCGTCACTATAATATGGATTTTTGTTTGAATAATATCTCACGAAAGAGAAGCAAGTATCTCGCGAAATTTTCGCGCAGAGAATCCGCTTTTATACATATTACAATACACGCGAGATACGAATACATATATAAAGAAGTTGGCAAAAGATATTATAATGTTTAAGGTTCCCACCAATGTTCTCATTATGATCGTCGCAATTTACACGTACCATTATAATAGCAAAGAAGCCGAGAAGTGTATTCAGCATAGAATTCTGAGATTTTCTCTCTCTCCCAGGAATGTCCCGGTGTAGTTGAAGTTGAAATAAATTCCAAGTCCGCGCGCACCCGGTAGCTTGCAAATTTATGGTAATGCCGGATCACGAATCTCCCAAATGAATTTTATTTAAAGTTTCCTACATCCGACCGAGCGGTCGCCCGCGCGCACGAGGGGTGGCGCGAGGGGAGAAGGGGGAGAAAGCGGAAAAGGCGCGCGGGGAGGAGGCGGGCGGGTGCTGTGGTTTGCCGGAAAAACTTTAGAATTCATAAATACAATTTGAATGATTCCCGCTATCCGGTCCCGGACATTTCTGTCACGAACGAGTGGACGAGTATAATGATGGTTAGACACACTAAGTAAAGTGCTGGAAATTTAATAAAAAAGTTCGCGCGGAGATATAACGACGATTTTCGCATTACTCGCCGCCAAAAATATGTCGACGGACAACGAGATCCCATTCGCGATGGTTGATAACACGCTAAAATTGTTCACGTGTATATATATAGTTTATTTCGTACATATAGTTTTGTTTTACTATATATATATATATATGTATAACTATATTGTAAAGTGGCTCGGGATAGTCTCCATATTCTCCATATTTTCCAAGTTAGTGGAGTAGTCAAACTTGCGAAATCGGTGAGCACACAGATAACATATTTTTGATAAATATGTTATTTTACAAAAAAACAAAAAACAAAAAATCGGGATCGTGAATGCGCACACGTGTGTTGGAAAAATTATTTAACGTTCGTGCGGAGAATTATGCAGAACGCGGTCTCGTTTCGCGGATTGCAAATTTCAAGTGGCGCTTTCACCTGGAGTGAAAGAAAGGAGCGAAGTTTGGTTCATCTACTGAGCGAGAGAAGCGCGCACACAACTGATTTCTATCGTGTTCGCGTTGAATTCATATTTCGTCGACACCGTTGAATGCTTTTTGGGTCGAGTGGGTACCCTCTTTTCTACCTGGCTGTTTTTCAGCCGGCCAAGTTTCTTCTTATGTTCGGAGCCCTTTGACTGTAAGGAAGGCGGCCACAGTCGTTGAAAATCCTTTTCATGCTCTTCCTCGCGTAGCGGCACTCAAACAGAAGAGAGATCCGCCGCATAAGTTTTCTAACGATTCGTCTCCGCCTCGTTTCGCGATGCGGCGGAATTTCCGCCGTTCTATCAAGTGATGATTTTGCGATTTCCTGAGAGAGAAAGAGAAAAAGAGAGAGATAGAGGAAAAGATGAAGAGCACTCGGACACAAATAGGGAGAAAAAGGTGAGTCACGATGTCGAACATTCTTGCGCTAACCAATCAAGACTTGATCAAATAAATTTCGATGATATAAATGTAACTTGCTTGTCTCAATTGACACACATTTCATATTCGATCAAAATACTAATTAATTCTAATTACTTTATCTTTAAGAAAGTATCTTCTACTATTTTTATATTCGTTTGAATTTCGTTAACATTAGAATAGTTCGATATATAACGCATGTTACGCTATTATGAAATTTTAATGCTTCTTTATTTTTTTTTAAATATCTGTGTACGTGTATATCTATTAATATTTTACGGATGATTGTACCTTGAATCCCCTATTTTTTATAAAATCATCGGCATCAACATGTGAGAATATTGTCGAACGAGAGAATCTTCACACCCGGCGCGAACAGAGTTCCTCGAGAGTGTTTCCTCAAGGGGAAATAGAGAAGGACAGAAGGAGGGATAGCTGCGGATCTCTTATTGGGGGCTGAGAAATATATGGGCGGAAATAAGACCCCCAGTATCGTCAAGATGAAAGGACGATAAAGGCAGCAGCCCGAGTGACCGGAGGCATGCAAATTGATAGTAATAGCTAGACTTCCACTCTGTCTCAACTCTCTCTCGCAGCTCACTATCTTCTCCCCTACTACGTTCCTTGGAGGATTCACCCCCCCTCTCTCCTCAACCCGGAATCCTCGCATGCACCGCGTGACATTGATCATCTTGATTTACTGCCGTTCGCGTTATTATCCGCTGGAATCAAAAGCAGGCGGAAGTGTTCCCTTAATCCGAATTATGGGGGTTATTTATATTCGCGTTGAGTCGAGAATTTATGAGAACGAGTGACGAAAATTGTCCTATAAATATTATTACCGTATCATAAAGTTCTTCAACAACAATACGTCTTAAATTTATAAGATTATTCGCAACAACAGCGGATCTGCAATAACACATTTGAAGTAATAAAATTTCGACAATGCAATTTATTTTGATTCGCAATTATTGCAGATCTTTCAACAATATTTTTTTTTTTTCAACATTATTTTTAATTACAGTCATAACGCACAAAGTTACTAAATACCAAAGCACCACGTGCTCTTTTACGGGCTTACGATCGCGCGGGAGATCGTTTATTGATTTGCACCTCGCAGTTTTTCCGACTCATTGAAATTCATTTTGTTACTTCCGCTTGCCTTTCTCCGAAGCCGAATCTCATCGGCCGTGTCCGACATCGGTGAGAGAACCTGCGCGAGAAAGCGACGTCTGTTGACTCCTCGGCGGTATCCACGTGGGAGCAATGCGTCGAGTCTCGGAAAAGGGGTTGGCACAGAGGGCGGTTGACTCCCTGATTTACACCGGGTAGCAGACTTCTTCTGAATATTTAACACGACGAGACTCGAGCATCGCCGGTTTCCGTCGCGCGGCTGATCCCGATTAAGGGAAAGTGATAAGTTACTCCGAGTTTCGTATGCGACTTTTACTCCGCCGGTTGTTTATATCCTCGCTTTTCTCCCACGCGCGCCCCCGCCGTCCGTCCGGCGCTTTCCCCCTGACGACAGTTCCCCGGTCTGCGATTTTGCCGAAATCTGGGATCTTCCCATGTGTCACAGCTCGTTTCACAACACTCAGACTCATTCTTTAACTTTTTTTTCACAATGTTCAGTTGAAAATACAACGTTTGGGAAAATCTTTCAGCACGATTGTTTACGTTCATAATTTTTAATGATTTATTCTGCAAGTTTCGGTGAAAATTTTGATTTCAACATCTAATACAAAGTTAGAAAACTATAAACGACGTGTCGCAAGACACTTTTATTGTTGTTAGAGCGAATATCGCACGCAGCACTTCTTACAAGATTAGAAAGACCTAACGACGCGTATCGAAGTTTCCGAGACGATAAAACTCGCGAAATACTTCTTTTGTCACGCACACGGCCATATCGATTCGCGAAAAGACAGTAGCAGCCGGGACACGTCTGTTGAGCCGTGAAATTCTGCAGGACGCTGATATATGGGATCGCACACTGCACCCCTCTCGGATCAAAGCAAAGACCGTTAATCAGAGCGCCGTAATAGAATCAGCCTACTAGCGTGTAATTCCGTTATAGTGCGTGGTGTTTCATTCAAGTGAATTAAATCACACACACACATATATATATATATATATATCCGATATTTGGATATAAATAGAAAATGTAAAACACATTAATAATTAAATTATAATTTGCATATAATTGTCGAAATCGAGGACAAATATTGGACAAAAAAATTGCGTGCAGAACGAGTTATTTGATTGTCAAAAGCAATTCATGATCACGTAATTATTTTCGGAGTAACAAAAACAAATCTAGAAAACTCGCGACAATTAAAAAATATCGTTAGGAAATGAACCGGAGATGAAAGAGACAGAGATTCGCATTATTCGTGCGAAATGTTAATAACGAACAATAAAAGTACGGAGCGGTTATGAATTTATAGAGTTTCAGTAATCATTCTATTACTCGACAATGTTTTGGGCAAACAGAATGTGTGGTACAATGCGCATAAGTCGTTCGTTAAACGGCCGGGGTATGAACGGTGGCGTTCATTTTACCAGAATCGCGGCAAATATTAATAATTAAACGTTCCGCCGGTGGAAACAAAGCATAACGAACCGAGTTGTTTGTGAACGTTAATATTGTGCGCATATTATTTACTCATTAGCGTCATTCAACGGTACGTTACATACGTCCGACATTATTGCGATTTACATGCGGGGTTGCATCGCATCTATACCGATGGATATAACATATATATATATATATATATATTGTATATGTATATATGACGCCGACGTTAACGAGGACCTCCGCGCGCGCGCCATTGCATCGACGCCGACCGACGCGCTCGCGCTCGAGCCATCGTCAATCCCAATCGTTTTCGCGTTCGCACCAATCAACGCGACGGCGACACCGAGGTGTGGAATAAAAACGCGGAATCACGATTAAAATCGCCGGCGTGAAAATTACGTGGCGACCGCGCGCGCAACCGATTCCCTCTTCCGTTCTTCCCTGTGTATCAGCCGCTTCGATATGACGCTGCCCACCCCGTCCGTTCAAACGGACAAACGTCTGGTCGAAACCGGACGCGCGCATTTTTGGTCATCGTTAATTTGCATAAATTCGCTGATAAAGATAACAGTCATCGTCCGTCGCAGCTAATCGATCGATCGCTTCACACTGCCATTCGAACCGCGCGCGCTCATTCGAACATCAAACGGCTCTCGTCCTTCTCTCTTTATGCAATCGCAAAGGGGTGAGAAGGGTGTGTTGGTTGGCCAATCGGACTGAGAATCGATGAAAGAGAAAGAGAGAGAAAGAGAAAATCGGGGACAGGGGAGATAATGCAATGCGCGCCCGCACTTGGACATAAATATTACAACGTGTATATGCCAGTGGAGAAAATTACGGCACTCCGACGGTGCGAAAATATTCGGGACCGTCCCGAAGCGCGGCGAGAGTCGATGATTAATAAATCAAACTGCCGCGCACGTCAAACAGGCATGATTGTAATTTGCTGGGATTTCCGCGCACATGTGTGTATAAAGAGGGGGAGGGAAAGGAGAATCCGCGCCCGGTGGTAAACGCGCGCTCGTGCAAATTAAAATGCGCATAATCACGTGGCAATTATGACGTTTGCCTTTCGTCACACGAGATTTCCGGCGCGCGTTCGTCAACTGATAATTCGTCGATATCGAATTTATCAGTACATAAATTTCTACTCGGTAAAATTTTGCGCGAATATATACGAAATATATATAGATAGACGGTGTGTGGAAAAACAGAATTTATTTTATTATTAAAATTGCTACACACATTATCTTTCGTTGTGCTGATTAAAATTTATTATTGACTACAATTATCATATTTGTGCTTTATCTCGTATCGCGATGACGCGAGCGGGCACATAAGTAGCACTTGCCCGTCGTCCAGACGGCGCGCGTTCGTTATACGCGACGCAATTGCTACCGCGCGCGACCGCGCTGGATATATTGTTGCATTGTTCGGTCACTCTGTGATTGGAATTTAAATTTTATTCATAGGCTCGTTTATATCCGGCCAGTTACGTATTCAAATCGGACGGACTGCATTCGAGCCTCCTGCGTGTCCATGCGATACCTGCCTGCCGAACTATAACCCGAGCTCCCCGATAATTTCGCCGATTTCCATCGTGATCATCCGACCGAACGGAATTCGGAAAGGTGCGAACTTTTCGTCAATTTTAACAGAGAGAGAGAGAGAGAGAGGGAGGATGGTTACACATTTCGCCGAAAAAGTAACGCGCGTTCGAAATATACGGCGCTCGTCACACGTCGCGGTTATCGCGTGTACCCGTGAAATTTCGTGCCGCAATCTCGAAATTAAGAATTTCACATTGTCCGATCGAAATGAACGCGCGTTGAATTTTGCGAACGTCCGATTGTTACAACGGATGCGATCGGAATTGCGATTGAACGACCTGTCCCTTCGATTTTAAATTCAACGACGAGTCGGCGAAATACGCGCACGACTTGCCTTCGCGGAATTCGGAAGGCGGAATTATGGTTATTATGTGTCAGATGTTTAATGACGGAAACTGTTCCGATTCCTCCGGACACACACACAGTACGACACGCGCACGTAAGGTACAATAAGGTCGTCAGAGAAATTCTGGACGTTCGTATTACCCGGCCGGGTCTTTTCTTTCTTTCTTTTTTTTTTCACGTCTTTTTTCTTTCTCCCGATCGTCCGTTTGCTGCCGTCGCCTATTGCAGCGTCGCCCGGTTGCTTTATTCCAGACAAGTAAGGGTAAGTATTTGGCATGACGTCAAACGTGGATATTAGGATTCCCGGGAGTGGCCGGCCGAAGGGGCCAAAAGAGAAGAAACGGCGGAAGCGAAGACGGAGAGAAGGTAGACGAGAGAAAAGAAGACGAAGAAGAAGAAGAAGAAGAAGGAGAGAGGGGAAAAGAAGGACGGCTGTGTGGTACCCGCTCGTGCGTCACATTCGTAACCAGCCTACGGGCACCCCGATGCTTGCCATCGTCATCCTCCGTTTCTTCTTCCCGAAGGAACCTTTATTTTTGGCACATGTTACAAGCTCTTTGTTCTATTTCCGCCGTCTGCTCCAGATACAAAAGCAATCGCTTTCGCTCTTTCTCTCGATCCGATTGATTGATTCGAGCTAATAATTTGTGTGTTTCCGGATTTAAACAGAAAATCGATAAAGACAAGAGAGTTCAACAGACAGTTTCACACTCTTGTTTACTTTTACACTTTACTATTATTAAAACCGACATGAGTTTCCAATCTCTAATTTTCAGAAAAATACCTTAAAAATACATCTGCAAATTCTGTGCGCAATTCGTTTGCGACTCAACATTTTTCCTCAAGTCGCGTTTGCTTAGCGATCCCAATAATTCTTCTTCGAGCTAAAAACTTCCACCGACAAATTCATCTTCGCCCATATCTCTTTTCTTTGAGCGTGATATCCGAACAAGACGTACCCTCGCGGCTCCGACGTTAAAACCAAGTCGTTATTTCGAGGAGACGTCTTCGTTGTCTCGGCAAGTAAGGGTCCGCTCGTAGTTTTCCCCTCTCCTCCTTTTTCCTCCTCCCGCGTGCTCTTTACGAATTGCAAATTTTCGGCAAGTTTTCGTTAGGGAAATTCAGCCGACAGTGTTCGCTGTATACAAAGTGGCACTAGAGGATAGAGTGGATAGCTAAGAGGAGGAGGAGAAGGACAGGACGAATGGGCGGGGGAGGGGAAAGAGAGAGAGAGACGGGGCTTCGAAGAGATACGGCGCTCCACGGTAAAAGCACAAATATTTGACGGGTAAATAGAGTGATACTTGATGCGGTGCGCTGGTTGGTGCTGCTGCCAGAGCCGCTGTTGCCGCCGCCGCCGCCGCTGCTGCTGTCGCTACAGTGTTCTGCGCTATCCGCTCTATCGCTGGCGTTGCTGCCTGCACCGGCTAGAAACGGCGGCGGCAGCGGCTGCAGAGAGCGTTCCACCGTGCTTCCTGAGGGGGATGCTTCAGAGGAAACCCTTCCGCGCACATTCGAGCCGCCCAGTTTGCTTGCCGGCGAGATCCACCACGCCTGGGTAAATTGCAAACATTAGCTTGCAACTTGCAACTCTTCGGCACGTTGCGCCGCGACGCCGCATCTCGTCGCGCAACGACGACGAACGCGGAATGCCGTAACAGCGTATTTGATGTCAACGTGTGGGGGATAGGGGCAAAGAGGAGAGGGGGAAGAAGGAAGGGGGGTTGCCACGTGATCCGAACGATCGATCGGTGGACCGAACGGGTTGAATTATCGATTCGCTCCCGCTCGCTTGAACCGACGCCGACAAAAGCGGAATTTAAATACGACGACGTTCGATGTTTTTAATCGATTCGGTAATCGTCATCGAGCGCACGAAATCAAGTCAATCTCTTTTGCTCCCTCTCTTATGTGATGATTTTTATTCTTGTTGCAATACACGATCGAGAAAGTGACAAAACACACTCGTACACAAACACGTTGATATATAAGACGTGTTTGCGAAGATCGTCCCTCGGGGGGCGTTTTTGTGGAGTCATTAATTCGCATTGGCGAGAGAGGATCCTCTCTTGAGTGATTATCCAGCATAAATACGTTCGCGGATCTGTCGCGGAGGAATTCAACCCCTGTTGTCGGGGGTTGAACTTGCTCGAAGAGGGGGCGCGAAAAGAAATCCTCTTTGAAAGGATGGGAGCGCGCGCGGGTCTTGCACGGCTCTTTTCTGCCGCGAGAAAAGCTGATGCTTAGAACTCGGTGGTAAAAAGAGCCATCACCGGGGAGTATAATGCGTTTATAATAAATCGCGGGTAAGCTCTTATGGAAATCCATTGGAAATTATTCGAGCCGAGAATTTGTGATGGTACGCGCAAGACGTAGAAACGCGCGACGATGAGCGTTTCGTCGGAGGAGGAGAGGCAGAAGCAAGGATATTTGGTTTTAAATGCAGAAGCACTAAAAGACACCGAGTCACACCCCTTCGATACGCGTCTGTCACCCTCCTTCGCTCTTGATCTTTTGCGCTTTTTGTTTAATCGGGCAAACAGAGCACTTCCACGCACTGCCCCTTCCGTTACCCTTTTTTTTTTAACATGTAAAAAAAAAACATTTATGCAAAGAGTTTTTTAAATATGTCAAATAGTACGTGATTTAAAACCTATAATCTTAAACAAATGTTTTGATCTAATAATCTAATGATTAATGTCTTAGCGGTGTCGGTTACGTCACGTGTTGTTTTCGATGAAATTATAGATACTGTCGAGGAACGTCTTTTCCTGCAATCAATTTAACTCATTACACTTGATTCTCGATGGGGCCGCCGCGCAACAACGAGGCGGCTTCACGAAGCGGAAGAGTAACCCGCAGAGCCGACTCGACACGACTATTCGTCACCCGTGGAACTCTAACGCCTATCAGATACGGTAAACCCGGAGCTTCGATTTCCCTCCGTAGAATAACCCTAAGCCATTAAGCACAATGCTGCTGCTATTACTCTTCGCGATGTTATTGAGCGGTCTCCCCATTATCATCGTATAATATCGCGATATCTTTTCGCCCCGACACCGAAAACTCACGCGGGAACGGAAGAATTGCCAAATCGCAGCGGTCCTCATTCCGCTGAGAAACTTGAACCTTGGAATACGGCCTGAAAATATCTTTGGCAGTTCCCGAACAATAGTTTTCGAAGCTATTCCCGCTGTAAAAAAAAAAAAAAAAAAAAAAAAAAAAAACCAGAGAAAAAAGACAAGGCTTTTCCCAAAGCTTGTTTTTAAACTTTCCCGTAAACGGAAACGATCAGGACAATCAAATTAATTTTTAGTTTCGCTCGTAGTTAAATGGAAAAACTGTACGCGGGACTTTCTTCGTTCGGAAAAGTCGCGTTTATGCACCACGTCGTTCTTTCACGTCTGCGTGCCGATTTAAACCGACGGACTAACGAGCCAGTCGGAGAGCTGTCTTTTCGTAGCTCGCGTCTCGGTAGGTACAGCGTAGAACTTCATCCGGCATAAGATAAACATTGCCCAATTATAAATTCCTCGCATGCAAATGCCGAGTCCGCGAGAAACGCCTACGCGAATTGAGTTCTTGCTTCCTTCCATGTGCGAGAGCTTCAAGAAGCGGAAAGACCACGGATAATAACGGCGGTGAGGAACGTCGAAGAGCATCGCGCTAAATGAGAGAACGTTGGATAAGCGGGAAGAGAGCGGGAAAGGACGAGAGCGCGCGGAACGAAAGAGCGGAACGGGGGAACAAAGAAGAACGGAAACGGATGATAGGCGGAGAAAGATAAAGAGAAGGGACGACGGAAAGAGAGAGAGAGAGAACGAACGAACAGAGAGACACAGAGAGCGGCGCGAGTTAGGGTTGCAGGACGAAAGGATGAAAAGGGAGGAGATTGGAGGCGAGTCTGATTGGCGGCGGCGTTAACTGGGAAAGCTAAGCCCGGAGTCAGCTCCGGCTGCCGCTGCGTCGTCATCCGTGTGACAACTTATAATTTGATAGAAACCCGTTTCGCGCACCGTGTCTGTACCGATGTCCCCGTGTCTCCGCTTCACTTTCCGCTTTCACCCCTTTCCCGCGCCTCACCCCGGTGTTCGTTGCCGCTCCCACCGTTTCCTCGCGCTTCCATTACACACGTTCACGTATATATCGAATCCGTGTGACGAAGCCCGGTTGCTCAACCGGTCTAAGGTGTCTACGTTTTCGGAGGCAAAACTGCTTTCCGCTGTGCCCATCTATACCTCGCGCCATACCTATCGGCCGGGAACCGCCAGATTTGCTTGGGGGAGAGGACAGTTTAATTCGGTTGATTGTATATCGCGATGTTTGCGAGCTACGTCCGAGTCTGCACAGTCCTCTCCTCCTCCTCCTCCTCCCTTCCGCCCCTCCAACTCTCTGCGTAGTTAGCTGGTTGGCTGACTCCGCGACGTTCACGCAATTTAATCGTTCACCATCTGCGTGCACACACGCGAAATTATTACACGTAACTTTCACGAGGCGTTATTTGCGATCTCTCGCGGTCTCGCCGGGATTGCGCGCAGTCATACGGAAGACGAGCCGCCCGCGAAATCGTTCGCTATTCGCCACGCGCGAAACTGCCCGCTTTGACCAAAATTTCTGTGATTTTGATGTCGGTTATTTGCGACGTGTGTAATATTAAAGCGAAAATGATTTATGCGGTTTGTGTAAAAGCAGCCGCGGCTAGAAGAGAAATAAATTTTCGGTGTATTGTTTTGCAGCGCGCGCCGCGTAATACGTTCCAATTACAAACGTGTTCCGCAAAACCGCGGGAAGTAGCAGTGGTAGTGGTCAACGTCTGTACCAACGTGGAACTGGTCGGCGCTGAAGGTGTGCGTTTTGTCGAAGTAAATAGGTTAATTGATACGTTTACATACAAACACCCGTCTCGCTTGGAGGCTAAGTTCGCGGCATCCGAGCGTTTAGCACGTGTTTCATCTTTCTGATAGCGAGATTTTGGTGGATGAAGGAGAAAGAGAGCAAGCGAGAGAAGAAGAGAAAGAGAAAGAGAGAGAGAGAGAAAGAGAGAGAGTGGCCGAGCTTGCTCAGCAGATTGGTATCAATGGAGACAAATTGAGTTGGCCGGTGATCGATGAAGCTCACCGGCCGTGACGCGAAGTTACGGCAACGTGCACAATGTTTTCCCTCGCGCTCCTCGCTTGCCGTCGTGTTTCCACCTCGATACGTCGCTTCTATTTCTACATAGATATCCGCTCGGAATCGTATCTTCTGTACCGCTGCGCGCTGCACAGTCGTAACTATTTCACCGTGCGCGCGAGCGCGACTGCATTTACACGCTCCTTTGTGAATGCGACAGGCCGTAACTGTCCGCCGGAAGTCGATTATCTCTTAACGCCCGTTCAGCGATTTTTCACCCATTTGCAAAATTGCGCAACACCGCGCGCGCGTAACGCCCGCTGCGAACGCAAGCGCGCGCGTGTGCGTTAATTGCAATTAACACTTACGAGTGTAATTCTTTCGGGAGTTGTAAGAGAATTAAACGTCAGTTCATAGTGTGATAAAAAAAAACAAGATAAAAAAAAAGATTATACGCGAGAGAAGAATTTGGTTGCAAATGTAATTTGTATTTTACGAGATACGCACACTCTCATCCTCTCTCTCTCTCTCTCTTCTGTGCATTCGCGACGCCACGACAAATCGCAATTACGACTGTCAAATCTGTCGCCCCCCCTCCCTCCCCCCGTAATGATTGCGGACTCGGGAAGCACGTCGCACCGAGTGACGTACAAGAGTCCTATCGTCTGGAATCTTGAATGATCGATGGCACGCAATAAGTAAATATGGGGCTATCACTCAACGCGGGTTGATTACAGAATGCGAGTCGGCTGCACGCGCGCGCGTTTATGTATGCATCTCGTCTCCCCCGAACCGGCGAAGTTATCGGTATGCGAGGTAGACGATAGCGGCTATTGAGACGCGGTGTGTAAACCCAGACTGCCGGCTTTTAGTTGATTAACGCACGGGCCGCCCCCCCTCTCTTCCAAACCGTGACTCTCTCCGCGAAATCTGGAGTACAATGAAAATAGCTTTCGCCGGAAAGACGGATTACTTGAAGATTATTGACTTTCGACCCGTCCTCCTCGCGTCGCGAGACAAGCCGGATGAAGAGAGAAGGAAAGGGATAAGACGGGAGAATTTCAGATTCCTCGTTTTGGAGCTGGGGCTCTGTGCACGCAGGGTTATACTACTATCTCTCCCAAGTAGTAAAGTCGTGGCTCGGGGAAAAGGGGAACGTTTCTTTGTCTGTCGGACAAGCGCGCGGGTACGTCCTCGACGCGAACCAAGACGGACTTCCAATCTTTTGTTTCTTCTAAGACAAAATATTGCTGAACAACTTCTCTTTCTCTTTCTCTCTCTCTCTCTCTCTTTCTCATGCCGATAGTAAATATATTCAAGTTAAACAAGTATATAAAATTCCGCATCTGTTTGCAGAAATATTGTCACGCAAATACACAATAAATGTCACTCTAATAGACACAGTACTGATCACCGTTCGAACATTATATTCGTAGTTTTCAGTAAATAAAAATCTCTACTCGGCGCGCGCTACGTTTTAAAATTGAATTTCACTCAAGTGTCCCGCCATAGATTTAGTTACTCGCGTTATAGTATCCTACATACAAAGCTGTCCGGCTATGTGAAAGCAAACAGTCGTGGCACGTGTTGGTTTAATTATGGCCTCGGCGCATATCCTCTTGGCTCCGATACTTCCTGTGTGTGCATACGATGAGGAGCTTCTCTCCGCATGCGTACATAGAGCGTCAATCAACATTAACTAGATCGTACAAACGCGGTATTGGCGATTACTATATGTTGCCATCGATGTCATAACGACAAGACATAGACGTGATGGGCATAGCAAATCTTGAATTATAGTCATTGAGAATAAATTAGTTGTAAAATTCGCAAAGTGCGATTCCTGCGTCTCGTAGATAATTCTAATTGCAACAAGAATCTCTGAGAACAAAAGCGAAGAAACATGGCTAAAACAGAAAATATCGAATAATTTTTTTAATTATTTTGACATAATGCAAATTTAGTAAATTAATAAAAAAAAACTTTGAAAGAGATCGCACATAATATTTATTTTCTTCCACTGTGATCGAAAAAAAAAGAGAGTTGGTTTTGAAAACGCAGCGAAGGTACAAAGCGCGAATATGCCATTTTTCGAAAACCCGCGCGAAACACCGGCAAAATAGCGAGAAAAAAACCGTCGGCTATCAGGATCAGAACGTTTCTCCATTGTCAATGGAGATTTCGTATTTACGAGGCATGAATTTTACAACTCGTTCACTGTAACATGATTATCCGAATTCCGGGCTCCGGCTGAAGCCACCCTCTCTTTCCTCCCGCCTCTTCCCCGACACATTCGCAGGTCGATATGCGCCGCGTATGTGTAGATCGCTCCACTCGTTCTATTTCCTAGCATGCATAATGCACGTAGAGGCGAGTTTACATTGCCAATGGCGAATCGGAAAAGTTCCGCCAATATCAGACAGGAGACATTTTTCAGACCGGGGCGTTTGTTGCCGTTTCTTGAAAAATGCGTTGACGAGAACTATTGTACAGCTTCTCGGGGAAATTGTGGGAATTCTTCGCGCAATCGCCGTATATGCGATCGAACGATAAACTTGATGTGACAATAAGTTCGTAATGCCATGGGAAAATTGATTTATTCTCGATGCGTACCAACTAACCGCGTTCTATATTCGTGTACGCACGCGCGCGTCCGCGGTTGGTTGTCGTTTGTTTTAATCTCACCATAAAGAACCACCGGTTCGCTTAAACGATGTATGCCAACACCTGTACACCTACCTCTTTCTAACCCCCATTTCCCAAACCCCCTCTAATCCTCGCGAATACGAGACTCCCGTAGCGGGATTATTGTATTCGAGCGTGCGAAAGCGGATACGCGAGAAAAAAGGAGAAGAAACGGCGACGGGAGAGAAGGAAGAAAAGCTAGAGAAACGAATAGAAACGTATTGCTGGCAGGAAATGAATTTTTACGATATTTACTTTAAAAGTTTTTTCCACCGCGGAAAAGGAAGGAGGAAGGGGAAACGGGGGTCGTTATCCACTTCCGTGCCGCATATTCCCGGCAACGAACCAAGATCCCCTCTCTCCCTCCTCTGCGCGAACATCCGGATGTTGGAACGGTTCCTGCGAGAGATCGTCGCGCGCCGATCGATTGGTCCCGCTGTCTAGACAAAATAATTTACATGTATAAACAGTGCTCTCGTTTTAGAGGAGAAGGATAATGTTAACTTTCTGAAATTTAGATTCTTAGAACCGTGATGTATTTGCTCTGTACACGAAATACAACTTTAATTAGTAAGAAACATATGAGACTACGAAGACGATTGACGTGATCGTTCAAATATTATATTACAGCAATTACACACACGCGCACATATATATAAGAAACAGATAAAAAATTAATATGAAAATAAATTCCTAAAAATTTCATTTTTTTCCTTCTCTCTATCGCAAATTTCACAATATTTTAAAATACTAAGTGTCATATTTCAATTATAATTAAGCTATTTTTTTTAATTCAATATTACATAATATATAGAAATTACATTGCGTTACATAGTCTAAAAGTGACAGAAGCTTGACGGAAGCGTCGTGGATAATTTATATTCGCGAGAAGAAAAATTAAAACGCAAAAAATATACGTCCGAATTATACACGATTTACCTCCAAGCAAGCTCCTTCATTTGTGCACCTAATGATCGATTAAATTTTGGCCAGCGTTGCAGCGACGCGCATGGTAACTATTGACCATACGAATTATCCTTTCGCAAGCGCGCGTATGGTCTCTGCGATGACCGGCGGAATAGCGCTCTGTGGAGCTGGCCGTCTAATTATCGCACGTGCCTAATTTCAAGGCACCGCGTTGAAATGTACTAACCGTAACTAATGCGGATCGGTAAACGCTATTAATCCGCAGCTTGACTTCTGCTAATCAGCGGTTCGCCGCACCTCGGTGAACCGGTGTTTCATAGATTCTGTTCTACGATATGGAACAGTCGGGGAATTCCTAAACTGCGTGATCGCTGTAAAAAAAATATTACAGTCGAACGAAAAGTAACGTTTCTCCAAGAGAAACATTTACAGACTGTAAAAATTCTCTTCCGACTTTAAATAATTAAAATTTTCACCAATTCACCTGAGAATTGCCGACGCAAAAAACGACACGTAATGTTGACACGCGCGTGAAGCGATTTCACGCGAATGAAACACGTATATAAAGGATGATGTGTGCGCGCGAGCGTTTCTCGAGCTCCGGGTGTGAATAGTTGATAAATGAATAACGTTATGAAACGTTAATACCCTCCTACGGTGGCTGTACGTGACGCTGACGTGATTTTCGTTCAATCGAGCCGTCATCGAAGATTTATCAATAGCAACGACGACGACGACGACGACGACGACGGCGTTTCTAGGCCTTATGGCAATGACATTGCATTCCCTCCCTCTATTGATACTGTACCGTGAATGATCATAGATTGCCGGTAATCGATTAGCAATTACCTAAGGATAATTATGGTTGTCTATATGCCGTTAACACCGGTGAGATGCAGATCCTGTCTTGTGTAAACATTAATCATGAAGTGCAAGTGGCTTTGCAAATATTGACAGTTACTTGGATCTCGACAGAAATACACATAT
The DNA here is from genome assembly GCA_014825685.1 of Pseudomyrmex cubaensis. Classification (NCBI taxonomy): domain Eukaryota; kingdom Metazoa; phylum Arthropoda; class Insecta; order Hymenoptera; family Formicidae; genus Pseudomyrmex; species Pseudomyrmex cubaensis. Next base: position 9,081 of record QVOA01012350.1, on the reverse strand, counting down.
AATATCACAGAGTGTCGCGGATACAAAATTTAGAAACGAGGTAAAAATATCTCTGTTTCAGTTAATTAATTAATTAATTAATTATTTTATCCAGATATTTTTTCGGAGTTCAATGTGAGGTTTAAATCCCGGCAAATATCTTGCGAATTTAAACGTCACGAGAGATCGGCTTTTGAAAACGCGCGCGCGCGTACGAAGATTCCAAAATTCGCCGGCTTCCGCTTCGTCACGCGTAATTATGCGCGAGCGCTTCAAAGCGGCCGCCGCTTTCGCTCCTATATGTACAACGTTCGAGCATTAGAGAAGGACCGAACGCGAATTCAGACAGGAATGCAGTCGACGTCGCGATCCGAGAGACGACGACGAGGGAAGGAGGAAGGGATCGACCTCTCGACATACCGATAATCACCCGCGCAAGTAATGTCAATCCGTGGCATGCGCGCGAGCTACCGCACACGCACGGGGCGGCGGGTTTCCACTTATAAACAATATCCGTTAATTTTCGCTGAATTCAATCTCGGAGTCCCGAGCTCATCCGCGCCGCTTCGCTCCCATCCCGACAGCTTTGGTACGGCGGAACTAGAGGAGGTGGTGGCTGCTTCGTAACGAGAAACTTCGTAACGAGGCCCTGGCTGCGCCAGGTTCCCCCGGTATATTCGACCTTCGAGAGTTTCATCGAAGAAGATACGATCGCCTACCCCCTAACGTGGCGTTTCGAGCGAAAATTTTCTGCATTATATACCGGTAATCTGGTGGGAAAGGGAAAAAGAAAATGTTTGCTGCGCGCACAAACTGCGAACGAGAAATCGATGAGATTATAAAAAACAAAAAATAAGATTACATGACACTACGTGAGATATATATATATATATATATATATATATATATATGTGACACAAGAGTATAAACGTTTCTGTTGTTATCAAGATTCGATTTTTCTCGCGCGCTTATGAATTATATAAAATCATTTTTTTTTCGCGCTTTGACAAAATAAAATATGATTTAATGTATTTAATCGTTTTTCTCGCGTTAACGTTCAATTCGATTCAAATGATGCGAACAGAATTGACGACGAGAGCGGGCCATATATCACTCGCGGCCGTTGCGCTATGTTGGCATTGTTATTTCTATGAAGGTGGCACACATACTGCATACACAACGTCGAGCAACGAAGCGCGAAATCACCGGCGGCGGCTCTGCGCGATATAGTACGCCATATATATATATATTGTATAGTTCGTTCGCAAATTTTCGTCCGTGTCGTCACAAATCGTCGCGCCACATTCACATTCGGCGTGACGCGGAAAAGAGTTTTCGACTTGCGTATTACCGTGATAAAATACGCGGGCACTTATCTCGGCTGGAGAGGTTCGAGCTTACATTTCTGGCTTGCCGCGTTACGAAGCAGGAAACACTCGAGCACCAACGAGACGAGAGAGAGAGAGAAAGAGAGAGAGAGACAGTCAGTCGTGTTAGTCCATCATCCCCTGGTATAGACCGGGCATTACCCAACTGGCCGAGTCTGATTCTCCCGGTGCACCGTCAGCGATGCATCGCCGGCTGGAAACCTCCCTAACGAACCGCATTTACATCTGAAAGGTGCGCCAATTACCACGACTGCGTTTTACTTCATCGACATTGTACGAGTCGGCCCCGGACTCGACCATTTCTGCCCTTCGACGCGCCGCCTCCAGGTCCCGTGATACTCAACTATTTTCGCCCGATCGCGCTCACGCTCTTTGATTGCACCCCGCGGTTTTTGTCGGGGTTCCTCTTCTTCTATTTTTTTTTTTTCGCTTTCGCAACATTTTGAGTACCGCCGCGAGGTATCCGTTGATGCAATTTCGACGCGATCGAGCGGTAGTGAAGCAATAGATTCTTTTCTATTGGAAGAAAGGTCCCGGTGTGATATCGGGAAAGTTGTCGTTTCAAAGCGAGTTGTAATTGCTGTCGTGTGTGAGAAGGAAAAAAATCTCGAAGTGTTACGTGCGCGAAGAACAATCGAAGGATGTTTTATTTTCAAGATATTCGTAAAAAAAGAAAAAGAATCGAATAATAAAGCAACTCAATGAAGAACATTTTTCAATGCGCACAGTTGTAGATATTAGGTTCCAGCTAAAGAAAAAAAAAACACGACTCTAAAACATCGTTTTTCACCATCCATCTTTGGTTCCCTTTCTTTTTTTTCTTTGCCCCATTTTTTTCTCGATTAATTACGACGGATTTACCGCTGCGAATCGGAGGGGAAAACGTCACTCGGATATTTAGAGCAATAAAATTTTAATTCAAAATGTTTTTTATCGTGCTTTCGCAGCACTTTTCCACGGTTACTTTTTTCGCGTTCGTTTACTTTGACAAGTGGAGGTTTTCCTTAATAAAACGCGCGCGATGCCGATGTATCGCGCTCTGGTCGGATATTTTCACGCTCAAGTTAATTCTGATACTTTGGGAAGTCATCCTTCTCACTCCTTCTCTCTTTCTTTCATCTTCAATTTCTCTTTCTGCGGATCGAGCGACACGCGAGGATGCGGTACATTCGCGGTTCTCTTGCATTCGACTTCGCGGCCTTTTTCGGACTCGGCGTTGTAATTAAATTCTTTCGCGTCGCCAGGTCGTTTGACCATTCGCTTAAACGTCGTAATTAAGGTCGCGTTCAACGATCGTGGCTGCGTTAACGCCTCTCGAGGTAAACACGAAGACGTCGACGACGCGGCGCGAAACGTCGCGGTGCATCGAGCGGTAAACAAATCGAGCGCTCGCGCGTGACGATAGTTTGTGATCATCATTTATTTCTCTTTGACAGGTCGGATTTAACAGGTCGATACGATGTTTCGCGCTCCGTGTTGCACGTTCGAGTCCTCAAAGCGGTCGAAAACACACACATACACATACCGTCTCGCGGCAGTTTTACATTCAATATAAAATATCATAAACATCAGGAAATAATTTCTTAACGTATTTTTGCCCGCTCCCGCGCGCGCAAGTTTTTATATAAAATTTATTTATACTCCAACCGTATGAAATTATTACATTTACCGACAAACTCTATGTATTTTTCCACAAAAATATTTAAACCCAACCACGACGAGAGTTTCCACGTTTACCTTCGTACATTTCCTTAAAAAGCGCGCAGTAATAATAAATCTACGCGGAAAAGTTCTGCACATATTTTTACCGCATATATATTATCGTCATATTATATTCACGCTCGAAAGCGTCATCATCGCGAATTGTGTATGGTTCGCCGTGTAATATGTGTGTGTGTGTGCTTCTTCCATCCTCGGTCTCTAAAAAGATCTCACGGAAAAGCCGAGAGAGTTTCTCGTAAAGCCACGCCAGCGACATTGATCCGCAGTGTACAATGTGTTCGCTTGGAATAGTTTGAAGAATCCCTTTGATCCCGGGTACTCTTTAGATTTCTCGGCGCGCAGACAATATGTACGCTCGCGCGCATATTATTAAAACCGGGCCTCCTCCGTATTTTCCCCGTGTTGCGCCTCATTTAGCGACGACCGTTTCGCGCGCGCGCGCGCAACGCTCTGGCGGCACTGGGTCAGCTTTGCTTCTGACATTTACAACGTTTTACGCGCGTTTCCACTTTACCGCACGATTTATCCGCGGTAGAAATCCAAAGAGGCGTTTGGTGAAGTTGAAAAAGCAATCGTAAACTAAAGCCTTCGAAGCTCGAATATACAGCGGCCTATTTTAGCGGAAAAGTTTAGTTAATATTTGACTTGATCCGATATATCTCGCTGCATCGTGCGATGCAAAATCTGTTTACACAAAATGCGAAACATTACGGGTTCCGGCGCCTGAGCGGTAAGCAAAATTCAACAACAAAGAAGCTACACACACGAAGTACGATTGTTATCGTTCCGTTTCGTAGTCCGCGAAGTTAGCGCGCGATTCAGCTATTTTCAGTGAGCCGCAGCCTCGAGGGCACGCTTTGAACTTCGGTGGGTGCGTGGTTGCAATTTTCACAAGGCAACCGATTGGAGAACGTCGCGCGTGAAAACGCGCGTTGCTTCCGATGCTGTTTCGTGCGCGAAACAGAAGAAAAAAACTCGATGTATTTTGAGAGATCGTATATATTCAACAAGCGCTTGTCACTGAACCACTTTGTGCGGTCTGTAATCGACAAGACACGACTGATAATTGTTTTTGGATGGGAATTTAAGAGCAAATCTACAAAGAGAAAAAAGAACTATCCTATACGAGGAGCGCAATCTTGAGAAAAAAAAAGATCGTATTTCCAAACAATTGGGATTATTGCAATTAAAATTTTCTTACCTACCGTTTGTACAAAGCCGTCTCATTTCTCCGGCTTATTCGCGCGAATTCGGATGCGCGACGGACGAAACTTTTGCCGGACGTCGTCATGCGTTTACACTTTTGACGCTTTATACACGCGCACTTGCACGAAGCCGCCCGCGTGCGCGCCCGTTCTCGTGTAACAAGGGCAGGCAGAGGGTGATATTAATTTTCGCCACCGTGCCACCGCGCGCGTCTCTCGGTCCCTTTGGCGCGCTGGCTGTGCCGCGCTTCAACGCTGCCCCTTTGTCGTTTGCTCGTTAACCGCGTCGGAGCATTTTTAATTTACGTTTGTGCGTCGGGAGAGAGAGGGAGAGAGAGAGAGAGAGAGAAAGAGAGAAACGCAATCGGCAAGAGTCGCGCTTCCGCAAGACGATATGCCGCGGAAATACGACTCGAGCATTTTCCCCGGGTTCTGCCTGATGCGGCAAAGCCCGAACGAGAGAGAAATTGCTCTTTAGGTTTCGGTGAACGTTACGTAATCATTGTGACGTCCGTAATTTGCATCGAGCGCGCGCGCGCTGAATATTTTAAAACCGCTCGACGAAACGGTTTGATAATTGTAAGTCGGCAAATTTTTCGCGCAAAGTAAAAATTTCTTGCGTTATTCTCACGCGCGCAAATTTTTAATTAATACACAACAATAATAATTAGCCATTACAATATTGCATAAACTAAACTGTACACGTTGTGTTTATTTTTATCTTCTTGCGTTTATTTTTATTTCCCCTTCCGTGATTTATATTTGTCATCAATCCGCGAATTAGGCGAGTATTGACATGAAAATTTTCACCGTGGGAGATATCTTTCTCCATCTTCCCTCCGACTTCCATGCTCTTTCTCGACGACGAGCTGCTTCGTTAACCCGCTGGCAAGCCTGAAAATAATTTCAGCAGAGAATTTCATCAGACGGGAGGGTAAAGTAGCCCTTGTAATGTCTGGCAAGCGGCTTAACACTCGTTTAGATGCGTGTATGTGTGTATACACGTACATACAGAGATGAGCAGTTCGGTGATTGTCGTTGACAAAATATATTACTTTCGTTATTGTCTGTTTCGAAGCAATACAACGCGAAGGGTTCCCGCTGTTTTAATTAATCCACAACAAATTAACGTGGTTGGAACAACACGCGCGATGTTATTTCGCGTATACATCAATTAAGAGAGCGTTCGTATATTTATCACTTAGATACGAAATCAAAGTGAGAAGAGCGAGAAAAAACGCGTCTCTCTCACTTCTCTAAGAAAAATAAAAAAGCAAGAGGTATCGTATTTTTGTTAATAAACGTAAACTCGAAATAGGCTCGCGCAACCGCTTTCCTGAGAAATTAGCTTCACTTAAATTCTCCGCGGCGCGCGCGCCAAGGCGCTTTTCTTCTTTATACAGAATGGAAGAGGTTCAGCGGAAAACGCGCGCGCAAGTAACTTTTATATACGTGCCTGCCACCCTTATAAATCGCTAACAATGTTGCGTCCGTGCCGCTAATCGCGGGAAACGACGTAGAGCTAAGTTTTTAACGCTTTACAAATTCCGGCGTTTGCATTTCTCTTTACGACCGTCGTCGAGCTCTAACTGTTTTACAAATGACAATTCTCTTTGTGTCGCGCGTTTATAAAACAAAACAAAAAAAAAAAAGAAAAAAAATCCAAAACATAAACTGTTGCGTATAACCGAATACTCTTTTCAGAGCGCGAACGAAGCGTTTGAGGAAAAACGGGAGGGGAGTTTATGTTACAATTATAATAAAAAGGAACAACGAAAGAGCACACGATTATTGTACGTCTATTTGTACTGTTGTGTGTTACGTTTATTGCGCCGTTCCGTTATCTTCAACTGTCCATTACGGTCGCGATTAGAACGGCGATAGCCTATTACTGAATGGACTACGCGTTTCAGAGCGGACGAGTATCGGGCAATATCGTTGCTGAAAAGGGTATTGAGCCTTTTCTGCGGATTGTACGACAATGCGGGATGGCCATAGGCGCACATTCTTGATTTTACGGCACAAACTTGCAGCTTACGCGCTACGCCATTATCGAACAACGAGAAATCCGACTTCGATCGGTTTCATCTTCTGTTAGGAATCTCGATACCTTCTAATATTGGCACAATGGAAACCGCTTTACCCGCTTCTCGAGCCGTTCTATCTTAACTAAAGGGGCAATTTGTAGAAATTCACGTACATTCAAAATGTAAGTGTATTGATGTTCTGTAGATTTTTAAATTTATTGATGTTTTAGAAATTGAAGTATATTAACGTTTTCTGATCGAGACGAATTGTTTAAAAACCAACGATCCGAAATATACGGATAATATTTTGTTTCTATCCGTAAAACCGTCTCCGTATGTGAGGATTTTTAATTTTACCTTCGAGCACTTTGCAATTCCACCGCCATTTGCGGAAACACCGTGTGAATTTTTAAGGACGATGAACCGGAAGATTGCCCTCCCACCGCCCCGCCCTCCACGGTAGACCAAGGGCCGAGCGAATTAGGTATCCAGCCGTCGTTTCGCTCGAAGGGCCTGTCGTTACCTCCGCCGCGCTCTTCTCCTCAGATCCTCGAGAGCCAACTGTTAATCTCCCGCAGCACTTTGCCCTCCGGATTGATGCCTTTTAATTTGTTCTCCGGTTAAATTAAAATCGACTTAGTCTTTTCCCTCCCATCCCCTTGTCGTCGTCTCGCCCTCTCGCGTCGGATGCGTCCGTCGCGCGCGCTTCGACTCGTAATTCGCTAACGTAAAATGTTCTCCATCAGCCTCGACGTTAGCTACGTATCGCTCCGTCTGCGCTTTGATCTGCCGTGATTCTGATTCTCCTCTCCTCTATCAGGTTGCGTCGCGCCGCGCCGAGCCGAGTCTCTTCCATTCACGTGATGAGACTCATTTCGCTTTATCACCCTTCATTCACTTCGAGCAAGAACTCACGGCCGGGTATTATCGGCGTATATACGCTTTTACGTAGGCTGTTTAGTCTGTTTGATGTGACTTTGCGGGAAAACACACGCACACCCCAGAGCTGTCGGACCGGAAAAAATAGACTCTCCACAACAAAGAAGAACGCATTTGCACAAATGGAGTTCTTGTTTTCTCTCACGGTTGTTCGAAGCATCGAGAGAAAGAAAGTATTCGAGAATTATTGCTACTCCGAGTTAGAGATAGCAGAGAAAAAAAAAACACAGACAGTTTTATTATATTTTTGCAAGAAACAACAAAAACAGAGAGTCAAGATTTGGAGGAATACAATGAAATAGACGAAGAAGTTTGTTTGATCAAAACTGTATTTTTGATCAAAATAATCGAAATGTGTGTGAGAGAGACAAAAGAGAGCGTTGCTCGATAATTTGCGTGAATCGGGAATTATCGCGAAAACATAAAGATGTCGACATTCGTATGAATGCGTTTGTCCGCGATCCGACGAAAGCGCGGCAGTTCTGGCCGGCTGGCAGCAACAATGGCGTGCATTAACCTTTGTGCAGTTGTAACTGCAGTTGCGAGATAGCGGCGCTCGCTCTTTGACGACGACGGGGGACGGTGGCGTCGAGGACGGTGGTGCAAGGGTTACTCGAACGCGCGGCCGGTACTCTCGGAGCATTTACAACCATTTCGCGTAATCTCAACGAATACATCCATCGGCCACTCCAGCGATGCTGGAGTGAACGAGCCAATTATTGTCTCGGGTCTTCGCTCGCAACCCGCCCGGACTGACTGATGTACAGTCATCTCCACAACAAATCGATGCTCTGGCGGAGCATTCCGCCAGATTTCTCTCTCTCTCTCTCTCTTTCTCCTATCGTCGCTCTGCGCAATATGAAGTCAATTGTTACACATTTTTACACGAGCCAAATACAGTCCGAGAATACAAAGATCGCATCGCCGAACGAGTTGGAAGCTCCGACGCAGTCAGAAAATTTAATTAAATAAAATGCAAAATTTTTGTAAATTTCCTTTTAAAAAAAAACGCGCGTACTCAGTTTGTTTCTCACACAAACTAATGCGCGATAATTTTATTTAAGCGGCAGCTTTTATCGCCAATTTCCAGTCGAATTCCCGAAGTTTCGTATCAAATTTTGTTTCACGACTGTAGTCCCGCGGGAACGGTATTACTAGTGAAACTTACAACGTGCTCGTAATCCTAATTGAGTTTGAGTAATAGTCGAGAGATGGAAGACCACCTACACGTGTATCTCTCTTGGAAGATCAGTAATATTCTCCAAGCTTTCGATTACGCGCGAGTCTGCGGGTGCGTTTCAAGACGGGGATGGCGCCTAACTTATTGGGTTAGCCCTCGGGATCGATGAACCGGAAGATCGCGAAGATGGCAAATAGGGGTCTACTTTGACATCGTCCCATTAGCGCCGGATAAAAATGGGAGAATCGCAGATCTTGGTACCCGCGCGTGCGTATATATATATCTATCTATCTATCTATCTATATATATATATCTATATATATATATATACACACGAAGGGTGCACAATTCTGCCGGTAATTGCGTTTCGTCCTTAGATGACGTCGGCAATTTTCAGCGACGAGACGCCGAGACGTTTCGCACCCACTTTTACAAAAGCCTTTGATGCACGAGTAACGGAAATCATGACGTAATACGCGGATATAAATCTATTGAAAAAAATTTCTGGCAGAAATAGAGCCTTCTCGAAGTACCGCGACAACAATATCACGTCACGAAGAAAGCATAAACTCAATTAATCTGATTCTTTCCAAATAATATACACAGTATAATAAAAAAAATTAAAGATAGGGAAAATTTGA
>QVOA01012348.1:0-11444 GCA_014825685.1 Pseudomyrmex cubaensis | reverse complement strand
AGAGAGAGAGAGAGAGAGAGAGAAAAGGAAGGCAAATCCCAATAAGCTCGTACTGCAAACTTTTTTCGTTCTTATTTAAGAAGACTTTATACGCGCGCTCGCGTACAAATATCGACATCATTTCACTCGTAATTTCAAGCGGTCGGGGTCGATTTCCACGATCGCCCTTTTGCCGGAAAATACGCGACAGCTTCCGGCATTCGTATTCCCTCGTGGGAATGGCGAAACGGTATCGGATCCATGAGCACGGTCGGACGCGCACGCGTAAGAGAGTTCCTCTATCGCGTTACACGAGGAGATTGATACGAAAGTCGAGATCCCCGGGTCTCATTCTCGTAAATCGCGAACATAAAGAGCTCTCCCCTCTTTCCCCCGTCCGTTGGGGGCCGCGACCAGCCGCGCGTCTCTCGGCGCGCTTCTCAATTAATTTACCCGCGAATCATTAAAGGATAAATCCACCTGGATCTTCGCACACCGAGATCATTAACCGCGCGTTAAATGAAGCGCGCGTATCTCGCACCTGTGTTCCGCGAATGTTTACGGGAATCCTGAAATCCGATCGACGCATGAACGAACGAAATTCGATTCGCCGGGCGGAATTAGCGAACTACGACGAGGAGCGTCTCGAATGACATTAATTGCGCGTCAAGAGATTGTAAAAAAGTTAAATACGAGTTTGCGTAAATTATTTTGAGATTACAACTAACTATATTAGCCCTGTAAAAATAAAATTTTTGTAAGAATGTAAAATGTTATGTTTTTCCAAATAAAAACGACGTCACTGCTTCGATTCCTCGCGAAGAGCATCTTCCGTTGCGACGAGCCTCCCGACATCTACCGATCGCTTCACCGATCGCTCCAGCGATCGCGATCTAATAATCACACGCCGCGCGCTGTCACGTGCGAATTTTCGGGAAGCGCGCGCCATCCAAACCAAATGAAACTCATATATAACATAAAAGATGTGATATAAAATGTAAAATGTATGACAAGAATTTTTGCGTAAATCGCATTGATTCGAAGAAAACTTCGTTAAACAATGTATTTCCTTGAGACAGCCGTAGTAGATAGTTAACTAATTTGTAAATAGACGCGCGTTCGAGACTTGTTATTTATTTATCTCGTATTATTATTCGACACTCTGTTTTCGAAGTTCGTCAAGCGATATAACGGCAGGGATTTTCAAAAAATTTCTTTGATGAAGCGATTTGCGACGGCAATTAGTTGGCGCTAGACATCCACGATAATGTAACATATTTATATTAAAATACAACGCCTCAAGATCAATGTGTGTGTGTGTGTGTGTGTGTGTATGTGTGCAAAAGTTCTTTTTTTTTTTTTTTACTCTTGTCTAGCTAATTCACAATTTCTCTTACGATTATGCAAAATTATGTAAAATTGTTATAGTTTCCGCATCCTAAGAAATTACTTTGCGAACACAAAGTGCGCTTGAAAATACTTCGGATCGACAAGCTTGTCATTCGATAAACAACTTTCCGAACTCACTCTTAAAGCGGCGACCTGCGACTTAATATGGAAGTGGAAGCTGTCGATTATGCGATCGACGTATCGGCGCTCTCAGTTTCGAGACTCGGTCTCCAACAATATCGACGTTGTCTACTTTCAATATTGCAGTTTATCGAACGTGCAACAAAATTGTTGCTTCTTCGTCGATTATATCGATGAGGCGAATTTCGATGTGTATATCTTCGTCTCACGCGCTTTGAAAATTAAAATTCTATTCTAAAACAGAGATATTGTTTTAACCAGAACGAAATTTGATACGAATAATATTACATTACATCGCGCATGTTATCGTCGAAAACGAACGATATTTAATATTATTTAATAATTAGTTTTTGAATATATCAATATATGTTTTGAACACACATCGACAAGGTGTATAAAGTTTGCGTTTTATGTATACAGAGTGTCTGAAAAATTCTGACAAAGCCGAAATATGAAGGTAGATCGGGAATGATCTGAATCTAAAATTCATTTTGCAAAATTCGCAATATTTATTAAGTTATTCATTAATTAATGCAAGCCAATGAGCGCGTGGGAAGTCCAAGACTGTACATACGATTTTCAGTTGTAACAAACTTGGCTTACTTCATGCAATGTCCAACAAAAGGCGAAGCAAACAAACAAATAGCCTGTGACACAGCTTTTTGCGATTAGTTGCAATTTTTACAACTGAAAATCATACGCGCTTACAGAATCCGGGACCATCGCTTCTCACATTCGTTAATTAACATGTTGATTACGAATTATCTCGTACTTGACAGTGTTCTGTTTTTGTCGCCTTCTACGCGTGTCTTCCTGTAATATATGCAACGCAAAGGATCATGTTGGGCGTCTGTATAACGTTCGTACGATAATACATTGGCGTAAAAATACAGAAGTTGTAGTTTTTATTAAAAACGTTTTTTTATTATGAAAAATTAAGGAGAAAAATTGGTCGAGTTTTATCGCAAGAAACAAAATCTATAAAATAAAGTGATCTGAATAATTTGACATTTTTGGCCAGATTCATTGAATCCATGGTGGCAACGTGTTAATAATTCAATAAAAATTTGTAAATTAATTTGCAAGATGCTAAATAATATTTTGTTCGGATTGAACAGAATCTATCTTCATACTTCGGCTTTGTCAAAATTTTTGCAGACACCTTATGTATCGCGTTATTTATTATCGCAAACAAAGATTTTCTAAATTGGAATAGGAAAAATCATCGACAAACAAATTGCAAATGCAACCACAAAGGCACAACCGACTCCGGTCCGGTTTGCTCTTTATATAGCGCGGATTGTACGTTTACGTTTGTTCGCAATGTAACACACACAGTTGTTTGGCGTTTCTCGAAGTTGAGATCCAAATTTTGCCATGAAGTGCTAAATCAACTGCACTTAATGCGATTCTGTTGGCCGTAGTAGAGGTCTGAATCGTTTGATAAAAGTTTCAGACGCGTACATATATGCGTTGCATGCTGCTGCAAACACACATGGGGAAACGAGGGGAAACAATTACTCGCTTAAACAAATACGTATTTCATGCCATAAAAGTCGCACGCGCAAAACCAGAGCGAAACCATTTAATTTTACAAGCAAAAACGTTTCAAATTGATGTTAGAATTTTACATTGTGCGTAATTATATCTACGTAATTAGGTACAAAATGTCAAAAAAAAATATACATACATATATATTTTTTTTTATTAAGTAGTAAAAGTAATCGAATAATTAAAGAAGTGATTAAAATTTTATCCCTACAGTTGCTGTGTAATTAACGTTATTTCAAGGTTTTAATTATTTAAACTTTACGCTCTTAATTAACGCAGTATTCACTTCGCGGTGAAGCGCGATTTATTTAAATTGCACAAGCAAATTGCAAAACACATGTGCATTGCGCGTAATACGATATAACGTTAATTCGCAAATAGCGGAGAAAAAAAGACTTTGATACGTCAAAACCGATTAGTCTGTCTCTTAATTACACGTAAAGGTAGTCACCGCGAATCGCGTCGCGTTTTTTTTGAAGTTTTTTTGCATCAATAAGAAGTGTTTTGTCTTTCAAGCGAGTAAATTATGTAACTATACGTCTTTGATTATAGGCAAATATGAATAATTAATATTTGTACGCACAAATACGAGATTTTAAAAAGTTCCGCATCTTTTATTATTTCCAAGGAGAAGGTCCAATATAAGCCTTAAACACAAGTAGTAATTTAGATTTGATGTGATACGGAGGGGTCTGAGAGGCCTTTTTAGTGGTTCTGTTGGTAAGACGAGACTCTTGGAACGAGCTCTTGAGAGAGAGGATCTTAAAAAATTTTTCCATACGTCCAGTCGATTTCCAAACGTGTGGCTGACTTTGTTAGATCGACGTCGGACATGAGTTTAGCTTTTACTAACTCTAATATTCTGTCCAGATTTATCAGAGTTTATAAAGACCCATTGCCACACAGCATAAAATCGGATGTGGTTTATCACATTAACCCGTTGTCACCACACTGGTGCATATGTACATCGACGAAAATGGGAAAAACACGATTTTTTCAAAAAGTGCTTTTCAGTTTTTTCATTTTTCACAAAGAAGAATTTTTTTTGCTAATTCCATTTTTAACTAATTCCATTCAATGTCTGAGAATTTTTTAGCTCTCTTTTCACTAGTTTTAAATTATTTATCAACTCATTACTGGAAAATTATTCAACTTCAAACATGCAAAGTGCAAAATTGTATTTATTCCAGTACAACGTATACTGAATTGAGGTGTAGTGACGATAAGTTAAATGTAAGGATTGTCCGACTTCTTACGTCGGTCAAAAACCAAGAGGCTTATTCTCAAATATTAGAATATAAAAACCACATCCGTCGTAATTCGACCCAACGTTCGGTCGTTATTGAGTCGAATTCTCACACGATTTCGACTGGGACAATGTTAAGAGTTTAGATGAGGAACATTCTTACTCCAAGCGTTTAATTTCTGAAATACTTTACATAAAGAAACAGAAGGCAAGTTTGAACCTGCAGAGTGACACCGAGTTGTTGGATAATGCGTATATGCCTTTAGTCGATAGGTTTAAGAAGTTATAATTTCTTATTGACTTACATGCGATAGATGACTTTTGATTTGTTTCCGTCTCTTCTCTGAATTGTACTTTAATCACACGTGACTCACCTGTTTTTCGATTAGCAGTTTCACTTTGACAACAACACCACGCAGTTTAATTCGTTTGACACTGCACAGTTTTAACCAGTTGACAAATTTCTTTATATTTGACTCACTTTATTTTTGATCTGTTTTAACTGTTTATCTTTTTCTTTTTAATTGTGTCATGTGTAGCGAGTTTTAATATTGTTTTAACCTTTATGCCAATCTGTTAGCTGTATGTGGCAACGTGAAGTTTGGTGAGTCGCATGTTGATTAACAAACATTTTTTATAAGTTATGGCCAAAAAGTTCCTGTTGACTAATCACTGTATATGTCTGTCAAATTATTTGTATTTATTTTTTTATTTTTTAAATTATACAGATTATTTGTATTTTTTGAAGAGGATTCAATCAAGAATCGAAACGTCTATTTGCATATCACTTGCAATAAATTAGATTTTTTTTCCACACTACTACCTGTGTCGGTTTCGAGTAAAATAGATGGTCCATAATAAAGAAGATTTGAGAATATATTTTGTTAAAATTAAATACAATAAAGATTCAAAACGTTTCAAAGACTCTTACACGAGTCTTCTTCAGTCGCGAAAAATTACAGAAACAAAAATTAAAACAATAATAATTACAATGAAAGTAGAAAGATATACGTACGAAATACAGGACAATTCTTAGTAAAACGTGCGCTTCCGAAAATAAGATCAGTATCAAACGTCAAAAGTCAAAAGATCAGTGGTTAAAAGGTCAATGTGTTGTTCAGAATCAACTAAACTTGAGTTAACCCTGAACAAGTTAACCTCCAACATACTGACCTTTTAATTACTTTGGACAATCCGGCGGCATATGTAACGTATGACTTTATCTGAATTTCGGAAGTGCATTATTAAAAATTTTCCTGTATTTCGCACTTATATCTTTCTACTTTTATTGTAGTTTATTGTTTTATCTTTTGTTTCTGTTTCAATTTTTTGCGACTGAAGAAGACTCATGTAAGAGTTCGAAACATCTTTATTGTATTTAATTTTAACAAAATATATTCTCGAATCTTTTTTATTATCGACCATCTATTTTGCTCGAAACTGACTTGCTTTATCATTGTTTTTGTTACTCTCAAAATATATACTTCCCTTTTTCCCTCACTCTTTTACTCACGCATGCGCAAAGACTTACTGCGCAAGCGCTAGCGCAGTTTCGGTTGTAACCATACTTGTGGTGGGAAAAGCGAATGAAGGGGAAAATATACGTTTTGAGAATGGATACGTATACGTTTTATATATATATATATATATATATATATGTATATTTTACATATACCTTTTGAGAGTATACGTTTTAGGAGGTTTTACTGTATGTGAACTTTATAACGTACCCACGAGAACGTCTAGCACCGATCTGACTACTCTCGCAAATCGCTTCATTGAAGAATCTCCGATACGTCTTTTCAAAATCCTTTCTTCTTACAGCGTAAAGAGCCGTTGTATTGAAAGCACTTTGACAAACACCGAAAGTCAACAGAATTGTCGAATAATAACAAAAAATAACAATACCAAATTTCTCGAACGCATTATATTTGCATATAAGTATTTACAATAAACAAATGCTGTTTATCTCTTAAAGAGATAAACATTGTCAAAGATTTAACGGAATACATTTGCTTCAAATCGACTTAATCCATGCACAGACATGTTTAATAAATACATACACTTACTGACAAAAGTTAAGAAACAAAATAATTATTTAAAAACTTTGGTGAACAAATATATGTAGGTATTACTAGTGGTCAAAAATTTTGTGGAGCGATGAAAGTAAATTCAATTTATTCGGAAATAATTCCGGAAATAATGCGTGGCGTTCTATTGGTCAGCGATTTGATGTTAAAAATATTACGTTATTTCTTAATTGTTGTCACTAAGTGTATATTTTGTCTTTCATAATGTATTTTTTATTATCATTATATTTATTTATCTGATATGCGTGTCTGATATGCGGAAAAAGTAATTTTTCAAATTCCGACGTTTCAGCGACGTCTCTTAAGTCGAACAGATTCTCAAGACAATACGTGCGAAGAGCGCGAAGAGCAAAAGAGCCGAGCTCGTATTTCCGATATTCGAGCCACCTCTCGAAATCCAATTTAATACGGGTGTAGATCGCCACCACTCGCAGTTGTCCCTCGAACAACAGCGGCGTGTTGTCGAGAGTAAAAGAAAAGCCGAAAGGAATCGAGAAAACACTATGGAAGCGGAAGAAACGACGATTCAGCACGGGAATGTTGTCGAGTTGACGTTGTTCGGAAACGTTGAATTTTTTCTTTTTCTGGGGCTTTTTCGATCAACGTTAATTTACGATTTTTATTTTAACATGCTGTATTTTACACATGCAACGTTGACAGGTGTTTCGTATCTTGCAAACTTCAATCGTCGTCGTTTCAACGCGCAGAAAACGCGCGTTTTTGCGACCGCGCAACTGCAAAACGCGCAGCGAATAAAACGCGCTCGCGCATCACACGACGCGGATTGACAGAACGGCTTTTCAAAAAGAGCGAAGTGCATAAACGCCAGAGGCATTCGCGGTGCATCGAGCGGCGAGAGATAACACCCAGATGCAAATGCGTTATACGCGGAGATGGGAGGAAGCGGTTGTGAGATGGAATTTGCAAATCGGAAACCGAATGCGCCTTGTTCTAAAATGCCTTCGAAGTCGGCCGTGATATATTGACGCGACTCCGTTTGACGTCTTGTTACATTTTGATATTTACGACAATTTCAGCGATATATTTGTCATAATGTTATATACAGAGTGTTCAAGTTAAAGCAGGCCACGGAAATATTTCTTTTGGTTTTAATGACACGAAAACCGTTTATGGCATAATTTGAAAAGTTTCGAAAGAGAAATGCCATGGAAGAAATTCGTTTTCTGTGATTGTTTTTCAAACTCGGTATTTTTTATATAGAAAAAACGTGTATTTTTTCTATTACATATCATATAGCGGATGAAAAAATACATTCGAGTATGTATCTAAAGCACGACATTCAGATGACCAAAAGTTTTGAGAAAGATTTTTGAAATCTTTGAAATTGAAAATTTCTTTCAAAGAATTTCGAAATCATTCAAATTGTGCCACAAACGGTTTTCGTGTCATTAAAAACAAGAAAGGTCACATTTGGACGCTAATAAGCAATACAGTGTCATCCCACATCGCTATTTTGAGTAAATTACGCTTTAAGATTTAAAAAAAAAAATGTTTATATATATTTTTTTTAGATGTTTGTGTATTTTTGATATATAAAAACATTTAAGTTGATAAAAACACGATTGAAAAACGTTCTTTCATAGCTAAAAAAGTATATTACATAAATATCTCAATATTTAATTTTTTGTGAGTTAACACTGTATTGCTTATTAGCGTCCATTTAGATGACCTGCTTCAGTGGACACTTTGTATATATATATGTATACACATATCCAATATATACATATATTGTACAACAATCACGCAAAACGAAATTTAAACTTTCGCGAAGCCAGCGGTTGACTTGAATTCTCATGCGAGTATGCGATGTAGTAACTTGAAAATGTGAGATGTGCGATTCCGTGTGAGCAAACGTTGGAAATTGAAATTTACCAGGAGGGATTCGTTTATTTGACACTCAACGGCGAGAAGCTTTATTGCACGAGTTTTCGGAACGGTCTTCGACCTCTTTCTCGCCGGTTGAAATGTCGCCGGGAAATGGAAAGAGAGTGTAGTGTCGAAACATACATACACACACACACACACACACACAGAGTAGAAGGTAGAGAGTGAGAAAAGAAAGGGGTAGGATGCACTAGATAAGGGCGCCGTTATGCGAGAAACCCTTTCGGCCGAGATATCGGCGAACAGAAGGAGAAAGCGACTCTTGAAGTCGCGCGAAGAGGAGGAACGAGAGGAAGTATAGGGTTGGAGAGTAGGACGGTAGCATTAAGGAGCGAGGGTGAGGTATGGGCGCGGAAACTACGCCGGGAATCCGACCTAACTGAGAATCAATAGAAATTTCCACGGTGCGCGCATCGGAGAGGTCTCGATATCCATTTCCCTCCCCTCCCCCTCCGAACAAACGTCTTTCGGTATCGTAATCTTTTCCGAGCACATTCGTTGCTCTCTTTCCCCCCTCTCTTCTTTCCCTCTCCCTCTCTGTCTCTGTCTTTCGCTCTCTCGCCGACGTTGTTCTCCGATATCCGGTCGATCCGGCGGTTTGACCCAAATCATGACCATCTCAAAGCAGGCAGAAATATTTCTCTCACTTCTTCGACTCGAGTGACACACTTCATCTTCACGATCCGATTAGCGGAAAACTACCGTGTGTGCACACACCAAGTCTTACATCGATTTTGTGCGACGTCTAATTTTGTCTCATCCGTATGTAATACAATTTTCATTACATGGAAACCTTTGTATTTCGTTTGTTTAGAAATACTAAGCTTTTAAAAATACGCGTTTTCTATATTTATATATGTTTGATAGAATTTTGTTTCGCCGACTTTTAAATTTTATTGCAGTTACACCGAAAAAACAGTTTTGTTGAGATAACCAAAATTTGGTAAATCAAACCAAATAAATTGTTTTGGAAACCAAATTCTGGTTGAGATTTTATTATTTGACGTCAATATCGCGGCCGACTTTGGGAAAACATTTTAGAACAAAGCGCATTCGGTTCGATTTGCAAATTTCATCTCACAACCGCTTTTTTATTACAGTAAATTTTTTTTTTTTTTAACTAAAAAAGTACATTTTTATTGCAAACACTTCATTTTAATTGTTGAAAGTTATATTAATCGATCCAAGCATTAGTTAGACGTAAGGAAAATGAAAGGCAAATAGAATGTTTACACTTTCGAAACTAACGCGGTGATGCACGAGCTTCATTAACTCCGGGATAAAGGTCCATTTGGAAGCTCGCTCCGCCGTCGATTTGTTCCCAAGATTTAATGACTCCTTGATGGATATCGCGATTTAACGCGAACGCCGTAAGTTACTCTTTCCGGCGGAGCTTGCAAGTCGCCCTTTAAGCTTGCCTTGCATGGCCAATGGCCCGGAAGGCACTAAATTCTGGTCACGGACTATTTCGGGTTAGGAACAGACCAATGGCAATGATTTGCGCAATGACCGTGTGTAAGTCCCCCGATAGATCGATCTCTGGTCAGTTAAATTTCAGCACGACGACGCGCGCGATGTAACAGTCTCCCGGGTACGCTCGAGTGATATTGAATGTAATACCGGATATAGTCTCCGTGCGTGCGCGCGACGATTTTATTTCGGACAACGTGATAAGAATTGGCGAAACAAGTTTATACAAGAAACAAAACCCAAGCATGCTTTGTCGTAGACCAGAAAACTATATAGTTGTTAATTATCACGTAGCAATATCTCTCTTGTTTACTAAATATAGAAAAATTCTTTTTTATGACGTAGGTTGCCACTGTCACTGGTCACGTGTACAAAATAGCTTTTATTGAAATCATGTCATATTTTCAAACATTTTTGTAAAATTGACGAGTAAGTTGTTCATCTTTAGTTTTCAGTTATTTTATTAGTTTAAAAATTCCTGATCGCAAATTTTTTATCTTAGGTACAAGAAATGTCATAGTTTTAGATCATTTTTTCTATATTTAACCATCATTGCAACATAGTTTATAAATATAATATCTTTTATTAAAAATGAACGCTTGGAGTAAGTTGACTCAAATGAGACGGGATTAGTTATCATTCTCGTGAATATGCGCGTAAAAGTATTTGTCGTTCTGCGTGTTATCTTCAACAAATACAACATTTCTAAAAGTTATTATATTTTATTACATTGAAGTATCATCTATATCTGAGAGACTTATTTAATGTAAGCGTTTATAAAAATCACTTATAGAAATTATTGCTTTTTTAATAAATAAATGAGTATAAATATTTTATAAGTAGTTATATTTTATATTTAATAATATACAATTTCATTAATTATAATAAAATATAAAATATAAAAACAGAAATTATTTACTTTATAAATTCTTTATATATATATATAACAGACATGTGACAATCAACCATGAATACCTATGGAGTAAATTGGCAAATTTGCACGATCGTGATCATTATTTAGCATTAAATAAATGTTTTTTGTATAAAGATATGTATGTAAGATTAATAATATTTTTTCTCAAAGCTAAAACATGTGACTATATTATACAACGTATTCAATATTATGTCTCTTACGAAAACACAACTACTACCGATTGCATATAAATAAAATCGGTAATATAAATATTACTGATAATCACACAAGAATATTATTAGGTATTACAGGAATCACTGAGAATATTACTAGCAATTGCACAGAATGCCAGTAATTCTTTCGTATCACTGCCGCAATATATTACTGCCAGTAGTTCTTTTTCGTAAGGGATAATATTGCACATATATTTTGTCCTTTTAATAATATAATAATATTATAATATTTAATAATATAATGTAACATATTATAATATTTTAATAATATATAATATTGCATATATTTTGTTTTAATAATAATAATAATAATAATTTTTTGGATGTCACTTTGTGTTCCCCGCACTCCCCTACATATTCTGACGATTAAAATACTTATTGTTGAATATTTTTTATAAAAGAGAGAGAAAAAAAATATATTTTATATTTTTTTCTATAAATATAAAAAATATATATACAGGGTGTCCGGAAAATCGCGACGAATATTTCGGGACGTGATTTGGGACCCCAAAAGAAGGAAAAAAAGC
>QVOA01012347.1:0-23931 GCA_014825685.1 Pseudomyrmex cubaensis | reverse complement strand
TTATTAATGGACTCATTTATTATGAAGACTGTTAATTATCGCCAAGGTTTTTTTCGCACTAGAAACTACGCCACGTGTGTTTGTTTCTTGGTGCGTATGATAATTACGTGTCTGCCAAATGTACGGCATATTTATTACCGTTATTCAAATAAAAATATTTTTTTAATTACCATTTATAAATAATTTCCTCGGCCTCGACATATCTTCAGACTCATCTCATATCTCGGCTGAAAGAGAGAGAGAGAGAAAAAAAGGGAAGGCAACAAATCTTCATTTATTCATCTGTAGCTAATCGACCTACTTGTTATCTACATATGTAATTACGTCTTGTTTGTCGATTGTTAATTTTCAACTTTGAGTGTATTATTTTTTCAAATATTCACACAATCGCTTCTCTCTTTCTCCAATTTACGCGAAATTGCTACAAAAGTTGAAGTCGCTTCGAAATACACGAGTGTTTGTAAAACCATTTATACAGACGCACGTAATGCACTTTCCGATATTCCCACTCACGTATACATACACGTACATGATATTTACAGACGTCGTCGCGCCTGACTTTTTCCGTAGCTGCGATAAGCGAGCACGACGGTGTATCGCGAGCGCGAGGATAAAAAATCTCATTTTAAAGTCCGCTAGGAGCCGTACCTGTAAATTAAACTTTAATCAAAAATTCCCGCGGAGCGAAGGAACAGTCCCGACCGAGTTGCGCTCTTGTGGTGAACCATGAGTCCGTTGGGCTTACCATTGGTCCGTGGAAAAAAGATCATCCCGTGTATCGGAAAGAGTTAGGTTTTCGCGGAATCTTTGTCAGATTCGAATTTCGCGTCGAGTCGATTGATAGACGCTCAAACACGCGCGCGCGCGATGTAGCGTCGTTGAATTATTTTCTAACTCCCGAATTAGAAATACGTTCTCTCGAGCGGTGATCAGTGATATACGGGCTTAACGTCACTTTAAATTACCGCAAGGTTGGTCGATTAATTCCATTTTCTCTAATAACTACATCGTACCAACGGCTGTGTGTTCCCGTTTTCGCATCCAAAATCGAATCACCGCGCGTCGGCAGTCAATCCATCGCGTCAATTTCTAAGTGATTGCGTGTCGATACGCTCGATTAGTTAACCGAAATTCGGTGACAGCTTTGCGGCGGGATGTGTCAAATCGACGCGGGAAAAAACTTCCAAGTAAAATTTCATCTGTTCGTTCGTTCGTCCGTCTGCAACTCTCGCAAGTTCGTTCCCGACAATTTGACACATCTAATCTATACAATGACGTATTCTACAGATAATACATGTACACATATATTATACATATTACATCTGACATGCAATATGTATGTAGTCAATTTCATGCGGAGATATATTAATTCTAGTAGTAATCTTGCGGTTAAATATTTAGAGGCGTTTCCTTCATTCTAATTACCCTTAATTGGTTGTGTGACTATATATTGCTTTGGTGAAACGATTAATTGAATATCCAGCCGATCGTTAATTAATCGGTCCTATCCCCGCTTTAACCGATCGATCGTCTCGCGCGCGCGCGCGCGTGAGAGAGAGGGAAAAATTATTTTTTTCGCATCGCAATTCTCGCGCGAAATTTTCGTCGATTAGTCAACCGCGCGTTAAACGAGGCGCATTTTCAAGAAGTTTGCGCAAACGATTAAAATTACTTCGAATTTTCGAACGCAACACCCGGGGAATAACCCGGGCGAAACGCTGAGCGGCGAGCTACGTTAATACAGATGTATGAATTACTGTCACGTAGCGCAAAGGTTTTCTGTACGCGATGCGTAATTTGTACCGCTGCCTGCGCTACGTCGTGAGATGAATAAATCATTCGCCACTTATCACGCGGAAACTTTCGAACGTAGACGCGCGCGCGCACACAGATAGACAACACACAACATCGTTGATCCTTGCACGTTGATCGCTGCGGAGTCATATGTAATACGCGCAGTTTAACCGCAGTTTACCTACTCTCCGAGAGCCCTTTTTCCACTCGACTTTTCGAACGCGGATATATATATCACATAGATATGTGTGTGTTACGTACACATACGTATACACATATGTATATATGTGCGGCGAGAGAGAGAGAGAGAGGAAGGACGTAACATCCAAACGACGATTTATCCTAGGACGCGTCTCGAACGACGCTAGATATTATTCATCTGAGAATCTCCGGGCTCTCGACGACCCCGACAGAGACCCAGCGGGTCCGGCGAGTTGCTTTTCTCCGACGAGAAACGAGAGGAAAGGACGAAGACGGATTTCCGGCGGGTCGCTTGGGGGATTAAAATCCTCCTCTGTGAAGGACGTTGCTAGGCGGCGCACAGCCCTTTAAACTACGACGACGACGACGACGACGAAACGTGGGGTTTATTTTATACGTCTCGTAATAATTCTAAAAATTTGATGACAGGATCTAATTAATTAGTAAAGCGTTGGTTACTACACGTTGATCTCGTCTCCGCGAGAAAGAAAAATGAGGTAAAGTCACTAAATTTTTCAACGTTTTTTCTCAAAGAACGTTTATCTCCTTGCTATATGAATAAACTTCGTTAGTTTACTTCTTTCAATGGGCTTCTAAGTCCTTCTTCGTTCTCTTTCTTCGTTCTTCTTTTTTTTTTCTCGCGTTCTCCCAAGTGTTTTGTTTCCGTGATTCAGTAATATAACGGAAGGAAAATTGCAAGAAATACGAGTCCGACGTTAAACCTTGATCCTCGCCCCCCCCCCCTTTCCCCCGGTGTGTATCAAAGCGTGTAATACGTTGATTATTCATTGAAGAAAATAATTAAGACGCATTGCAATTACAACTGGCCGTGTGTATAGCGAGCGACGATAACAACGAAA
Organism: Pseudomyrmex cubaensis; assembly: GCA_014825685.1. Lineage (NCBI taxonomy): Eukaryota > Metazoa > Arthropoda > Insecta > Hymenoptera > Formicidae > Pseudomyrmex > Pseudomyrmex cubaensis. The sequence goes on along the minus strand of QVOA01012347.1, from coordinate 21,076 downwards.
CGTAAAACACAATTACAGGCCAAAGGTATCGTCCCGTGCGCCATTCCACCTCATAAAATTGCAATAGTGCAGATGGCGGACTGATAGTACACCGCGTTTATTAATTAAAGGCCAGGCGCAGAATGGTAGCATTTGGCGAGCTAATAAATTCTGGATACATTAAGCTTCTAGGACTAAATTGCGTCCGCAATCTGAATTAAAGCGCTAATCCCGGATTAACCCATTCCCTATCTTGTTTCAAATAATCTACTTATATGTACATGTGTATGGGCGAAGAAGACGAAATAAATGTGCACAGCGCAAAAAAAAGGCTAATTGCGGCCGACCTTGGCGGTTCTATTTTTATTTGATGCGATTAAAATCTGTGCTTTTATTAATACAACCTTTTCCGCGAGTTGAGGGACACGCGATTTTCGAATTCCCGGCGCGCGATAAGGGAGAAGTAAAGTGCCAAGTGTCCACGACACGTGGTGCACGGCGACGCCATGACAAGTGTAAATCACGATTCCGGAAAGAGGTTCGCGAGAGTTCGAGACTTCGTCCCTTCGCGCACAGCACAGTATAGCGAGCTGCGAAATCGACGATGTCGGCGGCAGAGCGCGCGCAAGGGATGGACGGGGCGAGGGCGGAGAAGACGGAGGAGGAAGAGGAGGAGGACAGGAAGGAAGGAAGGAAGGAAGGAAGAAAAAAAGACGAGAGAATGCGCGGCACACGTGTGGCCCATTCGTTCCGAATCCTCCCGCCGCCGCACCCGGTGCGGCCTTTGCGCGCGCGAGGGTGCCGGACGGAGGGCAAAAGAAGAAGGAGAAAAAAAAAAGGTGGTGGGTAGTCACGCTCCAGGGGCATTTTTCAGAAGCTGCTTGTCGGCCACCGTATCCCGCCCACCGCCGTCCCAATCTCTCTTTCTCTCTTCTCGCCCCCTCCTTCCACACATCTCGCTCACATCCCCGAAAAAAAGTCGATAGTTGCGTAGACAGCGTTCTCGCGAGGGATGATGGCGAAGAGCCGGGTGCCAAAACGTGCGGTGAAGAAGCGGGGTTGCGGAGGGCGGCAGCGGCCCGTTGTCAGAAGTTGCCATCGATTTTTCAAATTCCCCGTGGGTACATAGGCGACTGACACAATCGGATTTTCTTCGTTCGCCGAGCGTCACTCGGGATATTTGTCAAGAGCCTGATTCTGACCATGCCACAGATACTTACTACTTACGCGGATGGCGAAAAATCTGACCCATTCAAAAACATCATTTTCTCACACGTCTACAAAAATTTTATTTTGAGTATATTATACTGGAAAGTGTTTTTAAAGATAAAATCGAATTTATTGGAATTGCGTAATAAAAATATTCTGTTCGATTTCGATGAAATAAAACGAGTTTATGCTTTCCACTTTTCTATTTTTTAGAGAGATTTAGCGCAGTTAGCAAATTGAAATATTATTTTTTTGGTAAAAATTTGTCCCGGTGTGATTGCTAGTAGATTTGAGCGGATTCATTTGGAAAGTGTGTGACGAGGCGAAGTCTTTATGAAATGGAGTGCGAAAACAGCCGCCGTTAGACACACACACACACGTGTACACACGCGCGAAATCATTGTGGGGGCCGCGTGCCCAAAATTTCCGAAGTTCGAGCGTTACAGAGATACGTGTTAGAGCTATTGGGTTATTTCGCGGTAAAGCATGGCGACGCGAGACACTTGCCAAACGAGGCTATCGGCGTGGTAACGTAACCGACACTTGCATAAACAACCTGCCTGCTGCGGTGCGATCGATTTCTCAAAGGCTTATCGACACGTAGAATAAATGGGGTTTTCGTGTAATTCCCTCTACGACCGAAGTCATTCCCAAATTGTATTACCGCTTCTGGAATTGCGAGGGGGCTTTGACATAACACGTCCGTCGACGTGTGAAAGGTTGCGGAGCTCTGTAAAATGTGCGCATAATTACTAGCAATTTACCCGCTTTTCGTCGCTAAGCGAGAGAGACTCTCAATTCACGCCGCGTCGTGTATGCGTCGTAAATGCGAAAAAAAAAAAAAAAAAAAACGTTATGCATGTTTAATCGCATCGCGAATATGAATGAGTGTTTGCATTTTTTAACGATCTAATCTCAAACTCCATCGCGCGAGTACGCACATTATTGTATTATTATATTTCTCTCGAAGCCTGTTTGTGCGCGAAAATTCACGCGATTGTTTCAGACTTAAGGCTGTCTTTTCCGCCGTCGTGCGCGAATATACTCTCGGTATAATCGACTTTGCCGATCAACAAAGCTCATTGGGTGGCTCTCGTCGACTGAATACGTGTCAATCGATCTATGCCAGTCGCGGGGCAAAATGCCGATCAGCATGTATACGGCTTTGCCGAGTATAACCGATGCGCGGCAAAAGAAGCCGCGCCGGATCGTATTAGGAGCACAAACATCGATCAATCCGCGCCGCCCTCTCTTCTCCCTCCCACCCTTCTCCCGGTCAATCGTTATCAATTTCGTATATTCTCGGTGTGTACATGTGACGAAAATGTCTCTCGCTTTTATAAATTTATAAGCACGCGTTCGCATATTTATTTTTCTTCTTATTTTTCACTCGTTACTTTTATTTTACTAAATTCTGTGTGTTGCGAACTAGCTTCGGACTCTCTACACACAACGTTACATTCCCTGCCCATACTAAACTTAATTACATAGACACGCGAGATTTTAGAGCGTACAGGAAGCATGCAAATTATACTTTTAGACAGCTATGCACCGCGCGCGCGCGCGCGATAGCATACGAGAGTTCTCCGTAAGGTTTCTTCTACTTTAAAAATTCTCCGCTCACGGTTCAGTGACCACGTAGTGTGTACGGGGAGATATAGAAGCTACTCTATACCCGATTCCCCAACGTCAACACTAGGGCTGCCATTTCACGAGGTTTAAAAATCCGGAGATCGTGGCGTTATAGAAACGGAGGGTGGGGAATTTCGGGGCGGTGAATTTTTCTTCCGAATTTTCCAGTCAAACATAAAAGGCAGAGACCGCGTCGTTATTTTTTTACAGGCAATATATTTCAAAAAGGAGATTTTCTTCTCTCTCTCTCTCTCTCGATGCGCACGTTACAGATGGTTAAAGAAATATTTACTCGTATGTACTTCCCGAAACGTGAAACGTTATACGCTTCGATAAATATTTCCCCGCGATATGTTAGCCGCGTGATGTGTGGCTCTCGCCGAATGTTTTCGCACGGAAGAATTAGCTCTAAGGTCGCTTCTGAAACTTCGCGCGCGAATATCATCCATTCATCACCATTATATTAAGCAGAGAACGCGGGAATACTCCCTCGCCGTCAGTTCCCACAAACATCAACACGACTCCATACATCACTACTTTAAAAACATTAAACCGTTCCGTTTCTCTCTCGTCGAAGTACGAAGTACGACCATCAATCGAAAGCTCGTCCGAGAATAACTTTGGCGTTTTTATTAAGAAATGCAGTACATCTCTCTGAGGGAGAAAGGGATCAATTTATAAATCTAAGAAAACGATCAGAGCGAGGAAAACCTGACATTAAAACCAAAGTTTCTGAATTAGTTTCTCGGATTGCAGTTGATTTCGCGAGTTCTTTTTATTACCGCTCGCTCGATTGCATAAACATCGCCGAAGGGAAATCCGAGTTTAACGGATACGGTATAACGATCTGACCATTTGTAACGAGGTCCCATCTCGAAGATCCATTTTCTCAGAGATCTCGGTCGGAATGCAACACTTTCCGAACCGTAGGCGGGAAGAGAGAGAGAGAGAGAGGGAGAGAGAGAATCCGGACGTGGCTCGATGGCCGCGACGCGGGGATCGATGGCCGAATAAACAGACCGAGAACGCGCGCGGATCGATCCGTCTCATCCCCATATCGATATCGGACGCTCGCGTATTCGTTGGATTACCCCCGGAGCTGAAAAGCCGGCCTGACGTAAACGAGGCGTGCGAGAGAACAGCGTCCGTTTCCGAGCCGAGCCGAGCCGAGCGGAGCGGTGGAAAAGCGGGGCCGAAAGCCACCAGGGCGCATGTCGATGCCTCGAGCGGCAGCAGCCAATGGACTAGCTAAAATATTAAACGGGAGCAAAGACCCTAGTTCCCCGTATATGCCACGTATTCGCGACGGTGGTTCAATTTCTGAGCCAGTTCATCCTCCCCGCTGTGTGTGTTCGAGCGCGGGGAATGGGAAGGGATGCGCGCAGCACCACACCAGTGAAAATAGACGTTTGCGAGCCAGACCTCGCCGCGACAGTCCGGATCGGCACCACTGGCGACATCCGTAAGCGCCGCGGCGAGAAAAGAAGAGGGAACCGATCGGTTGGCGGTAAGTCGAATCTTGAGGGAATCGGGAATAGAAATGAGGGTATGTAAACGAAATATTTAATGGAAACCGAGCCGTCCGATTTGAAAGTCATAGAGGTCTTTAGTACATAGTAATTCTCCTCGGTTTTTTATTCTCAAAATTATTTTTCTCTTTCTCTCTCTCTCTTTCTCTCTGTGTGTAATAGTATTATATTTTTCCAAACCATTAGAGATTTAAATTTTAATACATTGGAAAATATATAGTTTTTAAATTATTTATAATTTAATAATTTTTAAACGAATAAAAATGTAGAATGCCGACGAGCGACTAGAATATTCCATTTTTCTGTGAATATATATATATATTTTGTTTTTACTTCTTTCTCTCCGTAGGTTTTTGGTCAGAGCACAGATTTATTATGTCTGATGATGTATCTGACAAATGAGATACGTCTCGCACAACAATACGATGTTAACAATCATGTGTGTGACACTAGCACGTGACACGCGTGATTGTTAACATCGTCTTGAGACAACGAACGGCGGTATATAGTTCAGGTGGAGATTGCAATCATGCTAAATTGTCGTTTCTTATTTCCGAGTTGGATAATAGCGTTAAACTTTAACGGTCCTTGTCTCAAGACAATGGTGTGTTGTGCTCACAATGGAGCTTATTGTTGCGCACAACGCACATCCCATTTCCTCTATACATTCGAGCAACTTTTTGATCTCAATAGCTGTTTGGTTAATTTTACGCTCTCTCTCTCTCTCTCTCTCTCTCTCTCTCTCTCTCTCCGTGTTTCTCCCTTTTCTCCGCAAAAGAATTTAAAACTGCATAGAACAACGTCCACATTAGAACGATCTATGAGATGTAACGTTTGATCTATGTGACGTTTGACGTTTTTTGCTATTTATTTTAATTCGAATTAAGGTCATCGCATGCTAAAATGTCTCGATGTACAATCACGTTGAATTACTTTAGATTGAATTTAAAACGAAAAATGTAGAAAAGATTAACGTTGCCAATTATTCTGACATGCCGCAAGTGATACGGGATTCTGTCCATTTTCCGCATAACTTAAGGTTTTTTTTGCACAATCGAACAAAATATATTTATATCGTTGCACGATCGCGCGCGATATGTGCGACATATTGAAAACGCGTCACGTCCTGTACGTTCGACTTTAATTTCTTTCGCAATCTAGAAATGGAACTATCGGGATAGTTGTACACCACGGCACCGAAACATGGTGAAACTGCGTGAATGACGTTATGCTTTTTGCACACCGCGCGAGTATACTTGTCGTTCACGTGTGGTCAACCGCAAAAACGTTACCGCACTTTTTTTTCGGTGAATTTCGACACGCACAAGAGTTTAGCGCGCCCGCGCGCGCGCGCACACGCTGCGCGACTATATTTCGACGGAAAAGTTTTGTCGTAAAACCCGCGGCGCTTATACGCAGCGCGCAGTTCATTTAATAGGTCACGATTTATACCGGAGTGTGGTTCGCGTGTGACGGTGCGAAAATTACACGTGTTTGAACGAAGATACGGAATAACGTTAACGTCGATGACAAAACCCTCGTAGTTTCACCGACGACAGTTTCTTCTTTTTTTTTTCTGTGTTTCTCTCTCTTTCTTTTTTTTCTCTGTCTCTCTTTCTCTTTCTGTTTCACTCGTCCGCAGCGAGAACATTTTTAACATTTTATCGAACGCGGTTGCAATTCATTACACCTCGCATATTAATTCATGTGTGTACGCGCGTGTTCACACACGATGCGCGCGCTGCCAACTCGCTCTTTTCGCATATCGTCGTCGTAAACACACGGCAACAAAAACACACGCGAATGCGGACTTAATAAATTCAATTTAATTCCGAGACGTTTATCAAATCACAGTCATTATTTAATGCTACAATTAATGAGAATGTATGAATGTAAATCTGTTACTTCGCTATATTTTGCGAGATTTATGCGGCCGTTTAAAACGTGACGCGCCGCCGTACAACGATTATTACATTTATATAGATCAATTAACGCACACGCTCCGACATTATACCAGACAACAAAAATCGCGTCGAATTTAGTCTTGCTTTTTATTTTTTTTTTTGTTATCCGCGTGTCGCCCCGCTCTTTTCCGTTTATCGTATTTTCTTATTTGGACGTTTCCGCATTGATCGGACGGTGGTACACTTTCGGCGATCTGCTGCGACGCCACTCGGATTGTTCCTGGAAAATAGTTTGTCAGCGCAGAATCGTAACGTAACATCCGACATAATTAATATATTATTGTTAGCGACATAATCAGACATGTAAATTATCATTAACAAATTTTCATGCCATTACAATATTCAATTAATTCAAGATATACGTACGTATGTGCCATCATAACTGTGTGTATACCGAACGAATTTATTGTCAAAACGAGCTGATTCATAAATGACGACCCGTATATCTCGCACAACGGAAAGATTCGTCTCACACACACACATACACGTACACATGTACATACATATCGATTGAAAGAAACGAGGGCAAAAGCGAAAAGTTTCTAAATTATCACAATTTAGAAACTTTTGGCGATCCGCTGCCCGTGTGAATGGAATCCATTTTCGATTAAAATAGTCCAATAATTCTTTACTACGTAAAGCTGTGAAGTTTGGAAACGTTTATAGTTCGTAATTTCTACAGCGATATCGTTTTTCGTCTCATTTTGCGCCGTGCGCGCGCTCTCTCTCTATACAATTTTCCTCGAGGACGTACTTCAAACAGAAAACTTAACGCGAACACATCTAATATTAACTTTTTCTTCGCGCCTCCTCTGCGCGAGAAATTGAAGCGTCCACGATGTGTCGCTCTTAAATAACAACACGCCCGAAATACACGTAGTCCGGAAATGGATTAATGAGAGAAAATAAAAATATCACGTCCGCGCGATATAAACCGCTCAAAGGTCCGAGCTAATAAGGGTCGTGCATGAATCTAATTTTACGTCTTGCCATCGAACGCGGTCGATCGGTATTTGTTACGATGCCGGAGAGAGACTGATCCAATTGTCCGACGCAACGACCGAAAGTCGTCAAGGGCATAATGAGCTTATATGACCTTTGGTAATTCACGGGGAGTTATAGGTCGTCTCGTGCACATCGCGAGAAAAAATAGAGAGTGATAGGTAGATCGAGAGAGAAAGAGAGAGAAAGGAAAAGGAAAGAAAAGAGAGATGGGAAAAAAAGAGAAAGAAGTATATATAGGATTCCCTTTCCGCTGCAACAATATCCGGCGCGTATATACGCGGAAAATTGCGCTAATGCGTTTTATTAAATCTCTCATTCTTCAACGGTGATGAAATTTTAATTAAGAGCGAATTTTCGCGATCGGCGCGCACGGTTTATATTCGTGACCTTTTTGTTACGAGTGCGCTCGTAGTTTCACGGCGTACCTATATAGTTCCATAACGCGCGGACGGCCCGGGGGGTATTAAATTATTTAGGGTCGATGATCGCGCGTAAATTCTGAATAGAGTTCTGTACACGCGAGTAGGGCCGCGACTCGATGATTTTTATCCACGATGCGTATATTGAATTAAAGCGCGACGCGGGCACAAAGGATATACGCGCGCGCGTTCAAGTTGCGATATCGCCGCTGCTTTTTCACATTTCACGAGTAACGATCCGCCGCGGCAAATAATTTACCTCCGGCTTCAATAGCTTCTCGATGCACGACATCTTGCTGTTCATTATTTCCAGCTCGAGCTGCTCTTTGCATAACTAGCGAGGTAATAACAAATTCTCCGGAAATCAGAAATATTTTAAGAAGAGACCGCGCGCTAATAACCGCGAGCAGGAAATTGATTTATCGATACGTTACCGTTTTCTTCGTCTTCGTTTGGAACACGGTCATCCGCTGCAGCTGCACAGGATTCGATAGTTTTATCAAGACGCAATGAATTATCAATCATATCTTTGACGGATCGGCAGTCAAGTTAAACTTACATGCTTGTGAATGCACTTGTACGGCGGCACGATGCTAACGACGCTCTCCATCCGCGGTAACTTCTATAAATTATTGATAGTCAGCGTGGGAGTGTGTGCGCCCTCTCTCTCTCATTCAGGCGGTTTCAATATCACACGAGAGCCAAACTTCATCCGGTTGTGTGCTCGCGCGCGCGTGTGATTGTCAACTTACCTTCTCCGCTCTCCGGAACAATTCGCGAAAAAGTGTGTTGTTGGACGTCACCGTGTTTAAACTCTGAACGCCGGAATAAAAAAAAGTCTTCGGTTATTCGGGGCAAATCAATAGCGTATTAAATCAATCTCATTTGAATCGCGCATTTGGCTCTTTGTTGCCCTTCTCCACATTTCTGTATATTTTCGTCCTGTGTGTGTTTGCGCCGCTCTTATTGCGAATAGTTTGAACTTTGCGAAGCAACGTCTCTCTCTCTCTCTCTCTCTTTTGCGCTGTATAATCTGTTTTATCAGGAAATAAATCTCGCGGCTAAAGAAAACAGATTGAATCAATAAAAACTTTCTTCTCTTGCAAATTTGTTTGAAGTCCGAGATTGCAACTTCTCTCGAAACCTCGATAAGAATTAAAGGCGCGTGGCGTTACGCATTTGCGCGGGAAAAATAGTTGAAATTTCCTTCGTCAAAATCGCCGAAGGACGGGAGAAAAAGGAGGAGAAGGAGGAAGAAGAGGAGACGCGATATTTTTTACGAGTCCGCGGGGATTATATTTGTTACAATAGCTCGCGCGAAAGAATCACATCGGTATTCAGGCGATTGCCTCGCAAAGTTGTTTACATTTTCTTTAAGCCGGCAAGAGAGTTTGGCACCGGCAAGATTTTCGGGACGATACGTGACTCGTTTTCTTTCGTATAACGATGTACGGGAAGTACGCACACACTTTTATACACACATATGCTATATAAAACGCGCGCGTTGAGTATTACGTATTTAAATGCCCGAAACCACGTCGTTGACGAGGGACATGTATCGTTAATTCCGCGACTCTTCGCTTTATCGTCCCTTGATTAATTACAACGTCGAAATAATATTATTACGGTGGATTTAAAACAAACAATCAATTATAGAAATACGTGTGCTCGCGTATTGTCAATGACGTTTTAATTATTGTACCGCGAGTCGGCACGGTATCATATGCAAATTAATTGCCGGAATAACAAGCTCACTTACATTTTCTCTATCGGGACGACGTATTGTACTTACTCGGCTTTCCATGCTCGCGTGTTATGAATGAAATCAATTACACACATAAGATTCGCAGACGACTCTTTTGGTTAATTATCGCAATTTATGCGCTGTTAATTATAAAAAAAAAAAAAAAAAAAAAAAAAACGAAAAGAAATGAGGAAGCTTTCCTTGCTCTTCTCTCGGAGAGAGATCGAGAAGGAAGTATTACTTTCCACTCACTCCGAACTCACCATTATCGAACAGACGGCCATAACCACCGCGAAGATGAACGTGGCGAATGTCACCGCACCGCAGTAAGCGTTCAAATTGAAGAGATGTCTGAGATGGTAATCGGCGATCAGGAATTTGTACATCTGTAACGGTTCGCAAGAAGAGAGAGAGAGTTCGTGAAAAATTGAGGCTCCACGAACGGACGGATGAGGTAACCTGATCGATTCGCATTTCTGACCAGCGATTTCAAACCGTATCCGGACGCTCGATAGTGCTTGTGCAGCAACCTGGTGTCGTCCATGATGGGACGGGGCGATTAACCTGATAATTTGCCGAGATCGCGCGACACCACGTCGATATTTTGGGGGGATAATCAGTAGAGGGAAAACGGCGAGAGAATTCACCGATTGAAACGAATATTTGACAGGCGGTCTTCCATTGGCGTGTGTGTGTGTGTGCGCGCGGCGCGCGATCGATCGACGACCAAGTGACGGTAAATAGGCAAATTGCTTTGACGTTGGTCAAACAATCGGACAGTTCGACACTCTTTCGTAAAGTACGGGTAATGGACATTTATCTTTGTCTATAATTGCGGTTCTCGCGTCTAACGCCTTTATCAACGGCAGCGGAGCAACCGATTGTAATTAAAGACCTGAAATTAATTATTGAGAATTGATGCCCAAAAGTATAATCTTTCTTTGTTCTAAAATCGGAAAAATTGCAGAAATCTCGGACTTTTGAATTTTTTTCTTTTTTGATTTTTAATACAAATGTCTCTCAGTGTGTGTGTGTGCAAACAATGGAATTCTTTTTTCAAAGACGGATTAGTCTCTTTCACGGAGAGAAAAGTGTAATTAAAAAAATGTCAAACTTCCATATATTACGAGCCATCGTTCGCCATCGAGCATCAGTTAGAGATCCCCGACACGCTTCGGCATAATTAATTTTCGTACTCGACCACCCCTCCGCGCAATATCGCATCCCCTTCCCTATTTCCTCCTGCATTTCTCCCTGTTTCTTCGGTATTTACACGAGAGATCCGCCCCTCGCGTTTTCAAGTTGGAGCATAGTTCGTGTCAGCCGCGTTCGTTACGTGTCATTAGGATCCTCGTGAAAGGTTTGTTTAGTTTTGCGTGCACCGCCAATATTCTTCCCGCGCGTCGAAGTTTCCTGGCGTAATTTATAACCCCAAACGCGGCTTTTTCGGCTGCAACACGGAATGTGCTATTGAGTTATAAGAGCGCGGATGTCGGACGGAAATACTTACTTACTACTAACTCGCCGCTGAGAATCCTATCTGCTCTGATTACGCCAAATTCTTTGAATTAAAAACAAATGATTTCTTTATTGATTAAAAATTTCTTTTTTTGCACCGTACTGTTTTGCGTGTACGCGATATCTGATTTGCAGTGTTGCAAAAAAAGAAAAAATTGTAAAATAGTAAAATAGTAAAACTTTAAAATATTCATAGTATACTCTTTAAAATAATCATAGTATACTCTTTAAAATAATCATGTCTTTATACATTTACATGACATTCGAATCGTTCTGATCGCATATCAAGGTTAGAGATATACACTGAAAGACCTCGTAAAATATAGATAACGCAGACAAAATATCGCGAAGCACATCTGAAATGTTAAATTATATCAGTTAAGTATTAACCGCGTCTAGTTCGAGCGGACATACGAAGGTTACTTGTCACTGATACGTACAATTAAAATTTAGATATGAAAAAAATAAAACGTCAGACTGTCATACGCTAATGCTGGTATTTTTCTAGTTCTTGAATTTTGTAGTTATTTAATCAACATGCTACGTACAGAGTCAAGTTAAACTTGTAGTTTAAAAAAAAAGCTTCTAAGTGACAACTTCACCTATTAACTTCTGCAATTAAATGTTATAACGGATTTATATTTATCAGATATTTGATTGAAGTACAATTCCGAATAGTTTCTAAAATATAAATCGCGAATAATAAAATTGCTATGAGGCGATTGTCATTATTCATTAGCAGCGGTCATAATAACAAGTTATTTTAGAGAAGTTTTATATTACTTTTTCATCGATTGTTCCAGATATGTCTGTTAATTATCTACTAGCGACAAAAAAACTTTTGAAGTTTTAATAAAACTCTAACCAAGAAACATTTTTCGATTGCAAGAAAACAGTATAATTTTCCGAAAGAGAAAATTCAATATTCGCTAGAACTAATATATGAGGTTTGTGTTTCACTTCACGCGATTTAATTACGCGAATTGTTTACTTTATTACGAGATAAGAAAAGAAGACGCGAAGAGAGAGAGATCGTACTTATCGTAATATTGGCAAACTAATGTAAAACCCCTCGTATTCCCTCGTATATCAAGACGATCGCGTTCGTGGACACGATCGCGTCCTGAGTCGCACGAAATTTTTCGCATATTCTTTCCCGCGCAGAGTGACTGCTGCGAATGTCAAGGAGGAGAAAGAGAGAACGAGAAGCACGTGAAAAAATATGTAATTAAAATCCAACGCCGTGGATGAGATGCATCTCGAGCACGAGCGGGTAAATCAGGGCGAGGAGACGAGAAAATTACCGGGATAGACGGAGGGAGAGATAGGATAGAGTGGCTGACGGGTTGGAGGAAGACGAGTGTGCGAAAAAGAATAAAAAAAAACCGAGAACCATGTTCAGGAAGGGAGAGAGACGGAGAAAAAAAATGTGCGACCAGCGGTCGTGCGCTTGCCGAAAAAAGGCGAGCGCTGCCAGAGCGAACGATGACAAACTGAGAGCGAGGGAGAGAGAGAGAAAGAGAGAGAGGAAGAAGCTTACGTGAAGTTCATGCAGATGAAAGATCGAGTGGGTAGTACGAAGCATATTCTTCCTCCGGGTTTAAATTCGTCCGATATTATTATCCGACATTAAAAGAACGTGATCTCATGAAAATTTTCGCGAGAGAAACTAAGAGAAAAAAAAAACGGTTTTTATTCGAAAATGGAAAGTTTTTCTTTTTTTACTCCTTTGTGACGCTCGAAGCAAACGCTACGTATCGGAAATATGTGCGCACGACCGCTCACATATGTGTCAACCGTACGTTTTATTAATAGCCGCGCGCACAAAAAAAAGCGGTCGGTTCTAAAACGAGCGGACGAGGCATTGACACTTTTCGATTTAGAGACTGTTCGAATGCAAAAGCGCGAGAACCAAACGGTAAACGATACTTCACGTATTGGTATTAAGAGGCACAAAACAACTGGTTTTTGTACTCGTTTTCAACTACACATCATCGGAAAGAAAGTTTTGCTTTTGTATGACCAGCAAGAAAAATTTGCTGAGTCACTGAAGTTTTTGTTTCTTCAATAAAACGTTTTGTTGGCAAAACGGAAGATTCAATTAGGCTTAGGCGAATTTTTCTCGCTATTCTCTTAGATTTCTTTTCCCATGTAATAACATCTCGAACACGCAACAACAATTACAATATAAATTCTCGAAGAAAAAGTTTTTTATTTTATCTATATTCTATAATCACACACAAAAGTGTAAGGCTTCGAGCGGTAGTTGAGGAGCACTGAAGGCTAGGGTTATTAGACGGCACTGAATTTAATGCAACGAGTAGAGGTACTTTATTCGTCATGGTTATACAACGTGCTCGGTTAACTGCCAAAGAGACTGTTGGCTGCTTGCTACCGATCGGTAGAATTCGGCAAACTCGATTGTCTGCGAACAGTGTTTACCGGTAGATACACGCAAAAAATGCGTGAAACGAATTGCTAAACCGGTAAACACCGTTCGTAGACAATCGGGTTTGTCGAATTCTACCGATCGGTAGCAAGCGGCCAACAGAGTCGTCTTTTTGGCAGTCGAAAGTACAACCGATGCTGTATAATATTCTGGAAAATTCCTTACAAAAGCACATCCCTTTCACGACTCTTCGAGAGTTTTACATATATATCACCATAGAGTAGTTCAATTTCGTTTTCGAGCAACGACTGCTCCTTGTTCCGAAGACACGCGCGATCAGTCGAGCTTAGCCAGCGGGCGATTCCACTTCGTTCTGAAGGATCCTGATTTTTCTCCGAGCTTATAGACACGTTCGATCCCGCGGCTTACGACGTCCTCGCCCGAATTGTTCGATCGGCGATCGACGTAGTGCGGTTTCAAGGCCAACGATGGTCATTCCGATCCGAATTGGATCGAGTCGGAAAGAAAAAAACCTGGATAATCTCGATTCCAGGGAGAGGCGCGTGATCTCGGATTCGTCGCGCAGAATTGATCAAGGATTATTCCGCTCAATCCCGCCGCGAAGGAGATTCACTATCGTGAGTTGAAGTGGAAAGCGAATAGAAGACGACACGCGCAGCAATGGATTTTTACAGAATCGAGTGCTTTGATCCTCTGAGTCATTTATGTAAATTCGTAACTATATTTGTTTCTGTTTCTCGAAAAAAAATCGCTCGCTAAAAATTGGGGAAAAACTCGTTTCTCTCTCGTAAAAACTTGAAAATAAATTTCGTCTTATCGCGTCTCTTCGCTGTTCCTCGGAAAGGATAGGGAGTCGAACAAAGGACGGGTCCGTAAAATGTAATTTGTAAAATGTAAATGTCATCTCGAAGCACTAAATCCGCCGCTGCGACAGAAGACGCGGCGCGGCGCGGCTTATCTCAAGAAAATGATTTCTACAATTAGTTTTGTATCGCTTGGTGGTGTGGCGAAAGGAGAATTAAAGCTACCATAAGAGTGAAGCTACAGAAGATGGCTTTTATAACGCGATTATCTTGCGTCTGTAGGAGAAAGAGAAAGAGAGAGAGAGAGAGAGAAAGGAAGGGAGGGAAGGAGATAGAGAGAAGGGCTTTAACTTCATTAAAGGAGAAGCTCAAAGGAACCTATTACACGCTCAGGAGCATTAGACAAACAGATCCCGGACAACAATTACTGGACGATCATTTTCCGTTCAAGGCGACGAGACGGGGATGGATTTCTAAAAGCGGCAAACGCGCGCCAAATTTCAGTTCGCCAGTGAGCTTTTATATAAGATATATATATGTATATTTATGTATATATAAATATATATATACATATATAAACACACACACACACAATAATATAAAATTAGAATATCGATAACAGTAGAAATACAGTATATGTATATCGGATATAATATAATAATAACATCATCCTATTTTTCTCTCTAAATCTCACCTAAAATATTTGGAGTAATTTCCACGTGACATTATTTCGTATATCTCGAATTGCGACCAAAGTAAAATTTACAAAGTAAAATTATCTCCGAAGCTTTAGATACGTATATATATATCTTTACAGACGAAATCATACGGTATCTCGGAGTGTACTTCCATTTACGTTTACCGTTGCGCCAAGAAGCAAGTTCGAGCCGACGTTATACGGGGGGGGTCAAACTTCGTATCCCAGGCGTAGTTACTTTCGTTAAAACATTCAATTACAATGTCTTAAGTTCCTTTGGTCTGCTCGAAAACATTAATCCCCGGTAAGCCAAACGCCCCAAATCGAGGGTTTATGTTGAAACGAAGATTAAACCAAAACTTTGACCAAGATTAAAGCTAGCGCGCGCGCGCGCGTGCTAGCGATGCAGGGAAAACGAATAAGCGAAACGATTACGTCGGTCGGTCGGTCGAGAGCGAGCAGTTCCGATCCGCGAACCGCAACGCGCATTTTTAAGCGGCTTCCTCGATCAAGGATTTTTATCCCGCGCGTTGCCAGGGTATGTTTTAAATCATTTAACTTACAAATCCGCGCCGAGGCGTTCCCCGTGTAAAACGATGTTCCGACAGAAATAACGTCTTATACGCTGCTTTTGCCGTGCGGCATAAGGGCGGGTGAGTGGCTGATTAAATGAATTTGCATTAATGATTTTCGTCACGATGGGGCCTCGAAGATCCCTTCGCCCTCAGGATTAGGAAGTTAAAAGGGTTAAGGGGTATTACCGGGCTTAGCGTTACGCTTACAGGAGAGGGTGTGGTGTGATGTGCGCGCACTTTCGGGGAAAAAGTTCGCGCGGAGATAGACGAACGTTTCGCTGAATTTTTTTTTTCTCTTCCCCTCTTTTTCGCGACGGGGAAGTAACTTTGAAAAACTTTCGCGCCTGCAAAATGCACACATACAAACGCTCGTGAATCGTTGATTCACGCCATTGCGCGAAACGCGACGCGAAAGGATTTTGTTGGATTTTCCTCGAAAAATTTCGTCGGGGCTTTTTTTTTGTTTTTTTTTTCGTCGGAGTCAATTAGCGAACAGAATTTTTAAATAGCCGCGACGAAATAATTCAAGCTTCGCTGTACAAAGACTGAAGGGAGTGACATGAAATATCTACCAACGTGGGAGAGCGGACAAAAATTTCGCTCTTTAATACTGCAGCCGAAGAAGAAAGATTCTCACGCGCGCATCCTCTGTCGCGCTAACGGCGGAGGTGCATTTGTAGTTACGCGTGTGTTTAATTAACGAAATTACAATTCCGTCGAATTCGCTGCTCTCTTTTTGTTCCTTTTTCTCTGTCTCTCTGTCTCTCTTTCTCTCTTTCTTTCGTATTTGACATTGTAAACTAATAATTAATTAAATGTGTAATGTGCGGAAATGCGATTCGCCATAGGACGGGATATTGGGTTACTTCGTTTCTTCCACCGATTGCACGTGTGCGCGTGTACATATATATTTCGAATTGTGGTTCTTTTTGCATTTGGGAAAGTTTTTCCGCACATCTGCACTCGACGAGGAGATTACCCACGCTCCGGCTGTTTGTTATTCACGGATAATCAAAATCCTAGCTAGATCCATTTTTCCTTTTTTTTAACAGAGATTCGCTTTCTCGGCCGATCGAATCAATGCGAACTAACCGGGCGAGCGCCGGCTAGATTAAAGTGCATACCGCTTACTCTCTCTCTATCTCATATTTTCATCTCGAATCTTAGACTTGACGTTGCATATTTATATATCAACAAACTCTCTTGTGTACCTCGCGTTTTTGCGTATAAAAAAAAGCGCGGCAACAATTACTCATTCCCTCCTCTCTCTCTCTCTCTCTCTTTCTCTTTATTACGTTGAATACTTCAATTAGTTAATTCAAAAGTCAACAAACTTGAAAACTGCTCAATATTCGACTATCTCGAGTTAATATTTGACTTTGATCTTTATTTAATTTCAGACACTCGGCGCGAATTTGCTCTCTTAACTAAATTCCGTATACTACCGCTACTTGTGTTGAGCAATTTTATTGACAAAAAGATGAAGCACAAATCGCAAAAGTTGCGCTTGCGAGAGCGATTCTTGCGAAATGCGAGAGTGAGATTTTAAACGGAGTTTATATCTTTAAGACGCGAGCACACACTTGTGCTCTCCTCGTCGAGATAAGGTCCCGCGACCACATTTCGAGCACTTAACGTGATTATATAAATGTGCGCGAAGAAATACGGATTAAAATGTAAGAGATCGCGGCTTACCAACTTCCAGAACACGCTGTGTGTGTTGTTGATGTCTCTTGAGTCTGGAAAATAAGACGATTTCGCTTAAAAGGTCAAGCGGTAGTCGCGCACTGCGATCTATCTTTTATCTCTCTTTTTCTCTCTCTCTCTCTCTCTCTCTCTCTATTTATCTATCTATCTATCTTTTACGATACTCGCCGTAATATTTATAACAAGTATAATAATATAACAGCACCGCGACGACAAAAAACTTGCTGCTATACAAGCATCACCGCAACACCCGAGACATCACGACGTAATGAGGGACTTTTTTGCGATTAAAGGGAGAACGCGGCGGCTTTCCCTTCGGTTGAAAGTTCAAGGCATACAAAATCGCGTCGTGCGCTTGCATGTAAGCGCTGTTCTCTCTCCTAGAAGGAGGATATTTTTTAACGAGGCGGGAAACTTTTCTTGTCTGGCACAACGGAGAGAATCTCACACGCGTCCGATATCGGGGCGGAGGTTGCGGAGCCTCGCGGCGGCGTACGAGAGACTCGTTAAAGCGGCACGAGAAGGAATCGGGAAGAAATTGGAATTCCTGTAGCACCGGAGACCTCCGGCTTCCTCGCATTCTGCCGCACGAATCTTGACACGACCATCCACCGGAGAGAGGAGCTTTCACCGGTGTGTGTGTGTGTATGTGTGCGGCACGTTCGCCTTACCGAAATTGAGCGCGGATTATCGGTGGTTCCAAGAGGATCGTAGTTATGCGCGCGCGATATCTCGAGGTGAGAACGCGGAACGATATTATATCGGATGAGGTTCGATCAGCTGATCGGACGAATGAATATTACGGTGATTCCGATGGATATAGAGAAAAGATCAAGCTGTTTCGCGAAATTCGCGATTTTCGCGGAGTATATATGTGTGTGCGCGCTTTATTTATTCACGTACTTACGTTGCGAATGTGTTTCAAATTGAAATTTTAATTAAATTTCAATTATTCCCTCCGGATTTTTTTTACTATATCCCACTTTTTACTCGGAGATTCATTAATCGATAAAGCTTATTAACGATTGAATCTTACATCTTATTACATATTATCTCACTCACATAAATATATAAATATCATTATAAATTTCGTATGTAGTTTCGCTGAGATTCAGAAATCGGAGAAATAAAATATATCGAGGTGACATGATTTTTTTGAAAGCTTTCGAATATATATGTATGTGTGTGTGTATTTTAACAAAGTAAATATGTAAATGACTCCGAGACATTTTAAATAAAATCCGAAAAGGAAGAAGAATTAATACGAGAAATCTCAAACACTAAAGATAGTGGAAAGAAATTATATCTTATTTAAATAGATTATTTACATTTCGATCTTAGACTGGATCATCTTCAGAAAACGATAACAATGTCAAAGATTAAAATTTAGAAATAGGTTTTTGTCCCGTGACTTCGTTGACTACTTCGAAATAAGTAGTCAACAAAGTAACAAAATTTCTTAGTCGCATTACGAATACATATTACAAGATGCTGCCATTAACAGAAATAGATATGAACTGAATTTATATGTATTTTTAAATATATTGATACTATATAGACTCGACGAAGAGGAAGAGTCGACCGTTTCTTATGACATCAATAGTAAACGACGATCGGGATTGACGGGACGAGAAGCTCTTTGCGAAATGAGAAACCGAATTGATCGCGCAAATTGTTATCGAAAAACAATTGAAAAGATTAATATTATATAACCATTTTTGTTAACATCGCGATCAGTTTTTAAAATGTCAATTGCGTTACGTACAAAATTTGACATTGTTGTACATTTGAGAGTTTATTTTTCAATTGATAAAAATTGATAGAGAGAGAGAGAGAGAATAATTTTATTCCACACCGCGCATGCAGATATGAAAATATTATGTGACACAATATTGTATTAATTTCATCTGACGTGTGGGGGATTATTCTTGAGAAAAAAGTCAAATAATATTCTAGAGACATACAACGCACGATGTCATGATATACGAAAAACTTACAAGGGTTTGAGTGGGCAAACATTGAAATAACGTCGATGTGACTGTTTACACAGTGAAAGGTCGTTTCATAAACGATGGCAGGTCCAAAAGCCGCCGAAAGTTGCGATCGATCGACGTCTCTTTCCCTCTTTTTGCGTCTTTGTTTCTTCTCGGAGGGTTGAAAGGAACAGAACAAAGTAATTCGTCAGGCAATTCTCTATTACACTTTCGTGTTTTTTTGCAGAGTTCATTTACTCTTATTAGCAACTTCCCTTTAGTCTTAATTTTAATTTTTTACACTCCTGTAAAAAAAAGTTTTACGCGTAAAGTTAATCAGGTTTATCACAGTTACATCATTTGTAACTATCGCTCGCGTTACGTGCGGATCACTTCTTTGCCTATTATACATTTCGCTGACGTTGGATTCAGTCATCCGTCCTAATAGATTTAGAATCCGAATATTTCAGAAAGCAAAGCCCCGGCACATCCACCCACCCTTTCCGCTTTCCCGTCTTTTCCTCTTTTTCCGTCGCTCTCGCTTTTTGCTCGTCTGTGTCTCATTCACTTGTACTACTTCGATCATCGCTATCAGTAGTAATAGTCTTCTTCCTTTCATTCCGGCTGACGTTGAAATTCCTTTCCGCTGTTCGAACTCTTTTACCTCTTTCTCTCTCTCTCTCAGCGCTTGGTTCCTTGATGTTTTTCCTCTTTGCTTTTCAGAAATATTTTCGAAAGAAATCAAGAATAATGCTTTTGCACTGTAGTCTGATTTCTATTAAACTTTCTCTTCTCGCGAGGATTGAAAATATCTTGCGGACTTCTGTGTAACTTGCACGTAACTCGAGTGTACATCGATTCGTTTTCTCGCAAATGCCTTTGATATTAATTGTTGCCGCTTTAAAAAAAAGATAAGTCTCGTATAATTCGCACGTAATCGTATCTTGTTCTCGCAGTCCCAGTCATGGATTTAACACGAACTCGCTTTTTTTATTCGCTTCAACTTACTTCGCTAACTCTTCTGGTCGCCGTCAGTTATCCCGTGTTTTCACCCTTCCGCTTTCTCTTTCTTTCTCTTACAGACGCGCGAAAGTGTTTTTAATCTTAATCCGATTAGACGTCTACCGATACCGTTCGAAACGCAAGTTTTCGGTCGGACAAAAATCGATGTTACACGGTTTGTACAAGTGTGCTCTGGTTTTACACACATTTCTCAGTAATTTCTTAGAAACACGCACAACGCATTTGGCCGAATTACCGGTGTAATTTTTATCTCTATCTAACGCAACAGAATATTCGCGTGTAACTCCCCGCCAGCAAATTTTCCACCCTTCTTCACCTTTAAATAGTCAATTTTCGTAATGTGCTATATTTACCCGCGCGCTTATGATATTTCCATAATTCATAAACTAATAATACGCTAAATCAGCGGCTACTTGTTATTGACAGTTTTAACAATTTACTCATGGCCGTGACAGTAATGTTATATTTACTCGGATTACAGTGATATCATTGCGTATTCAAATGCACACAACAAATGTGCATTGTAATTTAGATACATCTGACATCCGATATTATTACGTATAGCTATACGGAACGTATACAACACCGACCGATGGTTCAATATTTTGGTTATCTTAAATAATGTTTAATCGTTTATCTGTCGGCCCGGGACACAATAGCCCGTCATATCATTAAGTACAACAATGATAACAGCCGACTCGGAGAAACAATACCGGGGAGCGGTGTGAAACGTATGATTGCTTATCTGTTGCTTGTTTGTTCATCTGCGATCCTCGACACGATTTACTCTCAGAAATATATATATATTTCTGAGTATATAATATATATATATATATATATATATATATATATATATATATAGAGAGAGAGAGAGAGAGAGAGAGAGAGA
>QVOA01012346.1:0-34435 GCA_014825685.1 Pseudomyrmex cubaensis | reverse complement strand
TTTTTTTTTTTTTTTTTTTGGGTAAACCACAACAGAGAGGCGATGGGTAAGAGGCAAAAATTTATACCGCGGATAAAGTTGCAAACGAGCAGTTGGCGATGGCGACACAAAAGTAGCGCGCGCATTTCGTCCAAAGCAAACCTTCTGAGAGAAAGAACATGAAATATGCGATACATGTGCGATAGCAAACAGAGCTGTAACAATAACTAACAAGCGTCTATCTACCTACATCAGCGCGGTCACTTTAAAGCAATTGTTACGCAACGAACATCGAGCTGCACAACAGGCAAACCACATTTGCATAAGAAGCTCATTGCCATTTGTCGCGTAAGAGTTTGTAAAGCGAGTTCGAGTTTACACATTTATTCGCACGACAATGTGGATTTGCATTTCGAACAGAAAGTCTCGAAAATAAGGAAACAAAAGTATCAATCTCAGATGCGGCATCTCTACTCGGAGCGATGTTACATCCGGCGACGTCGTCATAAAATTTTTATTCGAACGCAATCCCCTCGAAACTTCAAGCGGACTCCCGAGAAAAGAGGGTCGAAGAGATCTCGAACGAGTGTTCCCGCGCGAACCGTAAAAGAATTAAATGATGAAGATATACACGCGGAAACGCGCGCCGCGAGAAAGAAACTTGAAAACGTTATCTGACGGTTGCGTGGCAGATGTTATGGGGCCGAGGGAGGAGGGCGATATGAAATCAGATCCGGGGATTTAAATTGCAAGGTGAAGTTAATGAGGTGACTCAACTGAGAAATGAATGTTGAAGTTACCGGAGTTTGAAAACCGAGCGGAAGTTTGGGTCAAAAGTTTTTTTTACAAATCGTAAGAGGAAAGTCTTGGACGCGCGCGCGCGCGTGTGTCCTTAACGACGATCAAACGTTCTCGTTAAGTTCTCGTCGGAAAGTTCTCGTTTGAAACACACCGCGACGTTTTTTCGTCGAGAGAGATGGCGTGTCAAATTTTTACATAATTAGCTACGTCAATCAGCGTGTTGGTAACGAATGCTCGTGTTGGTTTCTTCCTTTCCCCGTCGCGTTGTCGGATAATTTGGTTGTCGGATAATTTGGAAAAGCATGTATATTCACGATGTATATATATATTGAAAATAACACGCCGATGATAATCGTTGCGAGCATCACACTCGATTAAAATACACCGGTTATCGGATACGTACAGAGAGAACGTGTGTGTGTGTGTGTGTATACGTTAGATTAATTGAACGTGAAACACTTTGCAACAACGTGTTTTCTATATCTGTATCGTGTTTAACTCGCGTCGATCTCGCGAAAAAAAAGATCGTTTAAATAAAACGCTTTCGCGAAAAATTGTTATAATTCGCGATTGTTGTCACCGGGACGACGACTGTTTCAAACGAAATGTCTGGATGAAGTTGTTTTAATTTGCAATGTCGCAGGTCTGATGCCGCGACGTTTCATATGTGACTTTTATCGCAAATAAAAAAATAAAAAAAAAAAAAAAGAAAAAAATGTCGCTCCTTGTCAAGAGATTTTCTGTGAAGAGAACGAGTTAATTACGCGCATTCGTTGCACGCTACTCTGTGTTGAGCGCGCGCTTGGGAATGTAATATATTTTAAATTTCACGTAAAAAAACAGTCACGAATTTATATCGGTTTAAGTTAAAAATGAATTTCTTTTTTTATCGAGAACGCGCGAATATATTTGTAGCCAAGGAATTAATATTAATTCTCCGGCTGTAGTCTAAATAATCTCGTGCGTGTCGCGAACCGTTCCAACGAGCATTCGCGGCATCAATCTGTAACTATTTCATCAAAATCCAGAGGGATTTTGTGCAATCGCTTCCGATTAATGACAGGAATTAGTACGCCGATAGGAATGCTATTAATGATCTCTTTTCATTCGTTCGCCGCTGATAAAATAATTATCCAACTGCATTAGAGAGAGAGAGAGAGAGAGAGAGAGAGAGAGAGAGAGAGAGAGAGAGAGAGAGAGAAAGAGATTCCCGAAACTCGGACTGAAACGATCTTTGTGCGATCGATCGGTGTTTTGTGCGACGCGGCGAAATTGAATCGCCAATTCAGCGGTGGAAAAGTACATTTCACAGTAACCAACAATTGCCTAATTTGAACGAGAATATCGCTACCGGCGCGATACGCACATACGCTACAGAATCTCTCTCTTCCCTCTCTCTCTCTCTCTCTTTTCTCTCTCTCACTCTCCTCCAGCTCTTTACCATCCACTTCGGTCCCTCCGGCGCGTCGACATAATATCGTAATTAATAATCCATTCTGGTTGGTTTTTGCCGGTGCACCTGACCGTCGCAGCTCGCCGTTACCGCTTACAGATAATTTATTACCGCAGACCACCTGCGTGGCATTTACTCCTGTGTTTTTTCACACAATAATTTGCTTCGGTTTCAACGACTCGCCCGTGTCGAGTTTTATAGCGAGTTTTCGAAGTTAACGAAGCGCTTAATACAATTCATTAATTCAATCAAGAAATCATTCACCCTCGCCATCACAGTCTGTTTAATACAGTGAGTGTCGATAGTTTTTGAGATAAATGTTTGTTTTTTTTTTATACAAAACCCGTATATTTGATGACAATAAAAGAGAAAAATAAAAGTAGCCGGAGAATCTTTCTTTGAGCGCGTCACACACGGCCGTTTACGACAGTCTCCTCGTTTTCGAGAAAGCGGACACGCAATTGTACACAAATGTCACGTCGCGCTATCACGAGCCACCGGAGCGACGCCACTCGTTTCACGCAAGAGCGATCGCGTCGTCTGAAAACGACGCGGTGTGTGCGCGCGACGCTGTAACGTTGGATATACAGCAGATTCGCGCTGAGGCGCGTCTAGGGTGCAATTCGACGCAATTGCCAATTAGTGGCTCATTACCGAAATGTAACGTGGACCGTGCAACGGCACAATGTAGGGATAGAATAGATCAGGCGGGCGCGCCCGGGTTTCAGGAGAGGAACCGACCGATAATGAGATCGGTACCTCTTCGGTTGTGAATGTACGCAAGCGTGTGTGCGCGTACTCAGTCCGGCCGTGTCGAATGAGCCTCATTAGACGAACTTTGAGGATCGACCGGCTATTGACGGGTTGGGAAATGGAGAAGTGGTGGGCGCGAGTCCTGCGGATGATGAGAGGATGACGACGACGACGACGTAAGGACCAGGCTTGAAAGCAGGAATATCGACCGAACGACCGGTCGGACTTGAAACAGGATCCATTAATTTCCGCTTGTACGCTCGCGCGCAGGTGCCTGTCGCGCCAGTTGTCGCCCGATAGCTCGTCGAACAAGCCCGAGTTACTACCGGCTTTCATATCACGTCGTTATCGAAGTTTTATATATATAATGTATATACGTACGTATCCGAGAGATGATATTTCTCAACCAAAGGAGACTCGGGTCGATCTTACGCTGAAAACGAAGCGCGGTTACTTTAATGTCGAGACTCATTTTTGTCCGATGGCAAATTCGAAGCGAGAATCGCTCGCATCGCGTGCGGTTTAGACAGAAGTGCCACATAGTCGACGGATCCTGATTTTCGCAACTAGCGGAAACTTTTCGAAGGCGAAATCCGAGAATTGTCTTGTACTTAATGTAATTCCGCCACAGAGAAAGAGAAAGGGAACTTAGAGATTGAATCCGGAATTACTTACGGGGAAAGATCAAAGGGATGTCAACAAGACGAAGAGATCCTTTATAAGCGCAATTATATCGCTTTATACGTGTATGTATATCGCGAAACGTGCGATCGATAAAACGTTCGATGGAAAGGAACCTCGCGTTCTATGATAACACAAGAGACCGGAGTGCATTTTCTCCATCGGGGCTTTTATGACGGGGGCCTTTCCTCCTCCCGAAACAAAACACAATGTTTGCGAGATCGAAACGAAATGCAACTCTCCCTCCCGAACTCTATATATCCGTAACGAGATACGATCCTAGAAATATCAAGTCATAAATTGTAAATAAAACTGAATATCTCTCTCTCTCTCTTTCAATTTTTAAACGTATAAAATACACGCGTGTTGAAATAACCGACAAACATCTAAATATTACACGTGAAAAATTGCAATATTCGATGCGTGCGTGTGCAGTTATTACATTTCATTTGCGAACGATTTTTTTTCGCGTCGGGTTTTGTTTTGTTTTTGCGATATACGTTTCGCTCTATCATTTTTGCAACGTCATATGTTCTGTACTCTTGTCTTTAACCGTCGTGCAATAATTTTTTATTGTTGTAATTTGCACATTTTATTGTCTGTTACGCGGCTGCATTATAATCCCCTCTGGTTGCCTGCCTTTGTTATTATCGAAGTGTTAATCAACGCTCGCCTCGCTTAGCAAAGACAATGAACTTTGTTCGTCGAAATTGTTGGACGCTCTCGATGTTCGATCTGTCTCGGGTCAGTCCGAACAACATCATAACCGGAAACCAATGGGAAGAGGAGGAAGCGAGCTCTCTGTGACGCGAGGGACATTAAAAGCGCAATTATCACAGGCTTAATTACGGGACGCTTGTTATCATCTGCTTTTCCCCGCGGGACTCGCTCTCCCCTCTCTTTGCTATTCATTCTTTTGACGTGCCAGGATTTTCTTTTATGGACTACCTGGCGCGATAATCCTCCGCTAAGTCAATTCATCCGTGAAATAAAACGCAAAGAGATTCGTTTTATACGACTCGCACGCGCGAGGATTAAGATAAAGATAAAAAAATAAAAATAAAAAAATAAAAAACGTTTCTTTTCAATCATCTTAGTCTCCAAGTTCAGCGTCGTCGTATCAGCGTGACTGCGCCACCGGCGAAATTAATTCCCTTGAGAGAGATTTAGTTTCTGCTTTGCGTAGCGTAAGTAGATTAATTTAATATTCAAAAGCCTTTAGATTTGAATGATAATTTAGTACGATAACACGCAAAAGGAAATACACAGGAGGGGGGAAAAACGGTGTGTTTGCTAAAAATAAATTGCGTTTGTAAACGTACTCGAGGGTACAATTACGTTTTGCGGAAGTAAAATTGCATTCGGCTATTAAAAGGCGCGCTTGCACGCGAGGGTTGCGCAATTAGAGGCCGAATAGTCACACGTTCCACCACGTTCCACCGCGATGTTAACCGATTTTTAGCGTGTCCGCCGAACGTACTTAACATTTGTAAACCGCCGGCTAATCCTCCGTCGCTTATCTGCTGCCGCACGCCGTCCGATCACATCGTAGGGTTGTTCCACTTATCTCGTTTTCTCCCTCCTCCCGTCTCGCGCCCGCTTGTTTCTAAGGACAGAAGCGCGTGCCGGCCGACCAGCTTCGCACGTTATCTGTGTGTATCTAATCAACGTAACGGCGACACGCGTGTTATCCCGGGGACGGTTAAAGCGCTGAGAGGGTTAAACAGGGTAAACTTCAGCGCGCGAGGGGAGCCGAGCGTTCGTCCGCGCGCTGACGTTACACGTCCGATGTGACGATAAGCCGCGATTAATGCGTTATCTGATTTCCGCGTTACATCCGCGCGCGTCTCTGCGATTTTTTTCAGATTGCGATCGCGACAACGAGCTCTCGCTTTCGCTTTATTCTATCTCGTGCCATCATTCCTCTTTGCGAGGAGACGCGCGAGGCTTGACGCAACTATAATTTCAATTTTAATCTTTCCGGAGATATATATGTATAACACAGTTAGTTGTAATCGTCGTAATTAATTTTATACATATTTATCAGTTGTTATGTAAATTAATTGCGTATATTAATTTACGATCTCTCCTCGCACGCAAACAATGCGTTTGCGAGGTCAATGATTTACAAGCGATTTTTAGATTTTAATTACTCTATTAATCCCCAGATTTCCAGTATATTTATGTTTTCTGTATATTTATAATCAACGATAATTCGCAATATCAATATTTGCGGAATACACGGTACCGCGTGTTTATGCGCGCGTATACTGCACGCGCGTGTATATATATATTATAAGTATTACGGGACAGCTTACTCTTTTAATATGTTTTGATTAATATCAACTGAGAGCCGATTTTATTTACTACGCGCGAGATTCACGGCACGTTTGTCTGCATCATGTTTAATTGCAAAAAACTCCGACCGAGCTATTGACCCGAACGCGCGCGACTTTTTTAATCACAGAAAATGTTCGCGCGCGTGAACGTGTATTATATTTATCCGCAATATTTTATGTCACGTTGTTGCGTTTGAATGCGGAAACGTGCATTACACGAGATATCGATTTCTGCTTTTTTTTCTGTCTCTCTTTCT
Organism: Pseudomyrmex cubaensis; assembly: GCA_014825685.1. Classification (NCBI taxonomy): domain Eukaryota; kingdom Metazoa; phylum Arthropoda; class Insecta; order Hymenoptera; family Formicidae; genus Pseudomyrmex; species Pseudomyrmex cubaensis. The sequence goes on along the minus strand of QVOA01012346.1, from coordinate 28,172 downwards.
CTTTCTTTCTTTCTCTCGGCAACGAACAAACCCTTGCCTGGGCAGATATTAAAGTCACGTACACTCGTGCGTCCGTTAAACGAAACGGAAGTGGAACGGCAAGCGAACATTTTACCCGCAAAGTCTCTCCTCTCGTATCGCGTGCATATCTACCGATTTTTCAAACTTATTTAGTCTAAAGGGTCGTTCTCCGACGCTGCGTGCAACGCTTCAAACACTAATTTTTCTCGCGAGATCGTAAATGTCTCGGGGACTGACTTCCGAGAGGCGTCTTGCTCTCGAGCGTGAAATTTGCATAAAGGTTACAAAAACCGCGAGAGTAAAAAACAAAAAAGAAAAATGCGTAATTTATCTTTCAAGTCTCTTTTTTCGCAATACAAGCTGGAAATCGCGGGGAGAAGGAGTGAGCGGAAGAAGAGAGGATCGAGTTCCTCAAAGGTTCTCTCGAATTCTGCGAGTGCACAGTCTCGCGTTTGCGACGACGTTGGTTTCCATTCGCTGCAGCGCGCACGTCTCTGATTGAATTACGGTTAGCTTGCGAGTCGAAGTCGGAGTGTTTCCGTGTATTTCGAGATATCGCGGATATAAGAGACAGTATCTACCTTGCGTATATACATGTATACACATCGAAGAGAGAGTTTTCGCAACGTATATTGTATTTCGTCCGGCGCGAGCGATCGACCCGGGCGCGTTAATGGAACACGCCGCGCCGCGGCGTGTTGTGTTGCCGCGCGCGCCCTTTCCTTCCGGAAACCGAAGGCAGAAACGTCCTCCTCTCTCGTCCGGAAATGTATATTTCGAGGTCATTAACTCTATAGACCGACGGCTCTTCCGGGAGCTCCGCGCGCTCGTAACGCGCGTCTCTTACGCTGTTAAAAGGGGGAACTCGTCCGTTCCATTTACCGTCGCGATCGTTTTAAATCGTATCACTTAAGACCGCTGCTTAACTTCCGACCGTTTCCCGAGGTTTATCGCCGCTTCCTCCGATTTATCGCACCGTCATCCCCCCTCTCGCTTCATGGCGTCCCTCCCTCCCTGGTCTCTCCCCCTGGCCATCCTTTTAATGCGTCCGAGGAGTGTTTCTCTCGTGTTACGTCGCGGTCGAGTTTTACGCTCGGCTACGTTCACCCGTCCCGACGGTAGCCGCCAAAGTGTGCTTCCAATTACGTAATTAACCCTTTCGCTTCGCCCTAGGGTAGGTTGTAGCCATATGGTGGCGGTAACAGTACTCAGTACATATCGGAGATTGTAGTTGCAAAACTCGTCAGACACCGAAAATTTAAATAAATGTGGTAAAGGTCGCTTCTATGGTCGAATTAACGTGCTCAATGTTAATTAACGAGAGCTTCATTTTAAACAAGCATCTCGGGAGTGAAAAACATCCTCGGAAAAAAGCCAGAAAAATTTTTTTTTTTTTTTTTTTTTTTTTTTTTTGACGCGGTGTTTCAAACTCCATTTAATTTCACCGCAATTTGGCACGATTCTGTACGAATCATATATCTTTCGCGCGTCCCGTTTTATTTGGTTTTTCTATAGTATTTTTTTTTTTACAACAATCAAGTTCATTTATTTCCCGTATAGTCGCGCTAAACAGTTCGGATAATAATTTCGCCTTGGAATGAATGAACGTTGGTTTCGGAACGTGAAAGAGGAAGGCAGACGCGAGGAAGAAACCGAGGAACCACCGGAGGAACGGAACGACTAGGCCAAGATAGGAGATAGGGAAAAAACGCGGCTAATGGGTCCTCCGACACCTCCGGGGAAATACGAGAGCTCTCGTAAAAATAATGCGGGGCTCGTTTGTTGCGTCGGACAGTGATTCGTCTGGGCGAGGCCGGTGACCCGAGAAAATGGCGCGAGGGGCCGCCAGGGGAACGGAACATTTTTCACCGGCGTACTTAGTATTCGTTACACCGGGGTGAGGTCGTCTCGTGGCACGAGTTTGCGCAGCCAGTGAAACGGGAGCGAGTGAATAAGGGACATGTCTCGCAAGACGATGTCTGACCGAGTACCGGACGAGTATCTGCCGTACACTCTTCCCGAGAAGATGCGCGTGAATATTTCGCAAAAAAAAATTCCACACCAGATGTCTGCGCGATTTTCTTTCAAAAGTACTTTCGCGAAATCACACGTCAGATTTTACGCGCGTATAGAGCTGATAAGTTTTAGATCGACTTGCGGTTTTTGAACGCTTGCTTTTCGACTTTGAAATTTCGAAGCTGGCACAGCGTCTTCAAAAAATCACAATTCTGGCAACACAAAACTGGCAACTAACCGCATCGGTCATTATCGATTGCGCCGCTATATGGATCGGCCCGGCTGGCAAAGACCGGAGAAGAACGGCGCGCGGTAATAGGAGGCGAAGGTGAACTACTTCCTCTGACGCGGAACGATATGGTGCACTCAGCTGTACGAGTGGCAATCAACGCAATATCGCGGCAATCATTTAGTTGAACGAAACGCACGCGTTAACAGTTGCACTTTGGCTCCGAGTAAAACAAACAACTTGAAACGCGAATCGTAATCTTTACTATTATTTTTACGAGTCTTGCTCTGAAAAACATCAGAAGTTAAAACGTGGCGTGTGTGTGTGTGTGTTTTTACGCACGGCGATTAAAACGCAATGGGGGAAGAAAAAACGAGGTGGAAATTTGACGGCTAATTAAAACGGTATTAAACTCAACGCGAGACGTAATGCGGAAAAGAAGGCGAGCGGATTGCGAAAGAGAGTTTCAGACAAAGTGTCCATTTCTGTGTTTGCGAAATAAATGAAAATAAATAAACGGATTTAAACGAGCCCCCGTTGAAAATGTCGACTTTTCTTTATTCGACGCAGAGAGTAATGGTCGCGGTATTACCGAGCTAAAAAGTTTTAATAAAACTCGGTTGTGTGCGAATATATACACAATTTGCAGCGAGAATTACGCGAGACAGTTTATTCGATACAACACTCACTGCGATATGCAATGACGTGATTTCCATGACGTATGTATTTTGTCTTTGCGCGCGCGAAAAAAGAAAGGAAACAAAACGGAAACTTTCTTCGAAAACCGAGACACTTTCCGCAAATTCGATAGACACGAGCAAGACTTATTCAGACGCGGGCCGTTGGATTGGCAATCCAACTACACTTAGAAACGCGTTCGAACAGAATCGAAGAGAAGTCGTACGAAAGTTTTTTAACAGATTGGAGCGGGAACTTCAGAAACAAAGTAGACTGATTGCACACGAGATGTAACTACTCCCTTTGATTGCTGGGTAAGCTTTCGAGAAGCGTAAAAGAGAAAGAGAAAGAGAGCGTTCGAAAGATAAAAAAAAAAAAAAGGAAAAGAAGGAAACGGAAAAAAAGCGCTAACGTAAAGTGTCATGAGATATGAAAAGAAAGAAGTAGATTAAGCAATTCTTTTTTTTTTGTTTTAATCTTGATGCAGCATCAACCCGCGCAAGAACATTAAAAGCTCGGGAGAAAAGCACATCGGAGACAGTTTTAATTATTGCGGATAATTCAACAGTATCCCATTTTATGTGACGTATCTTGAAAAATCTCATTTCTCCCGCGTCTCGTATTTTTTTAATTGACGAAATTAAAAAAAAACAATCGAAATCAAACGTTTTGCACGTTAGATAGAAATTTACGTGTAACGATATTAAAACAAAAAATAATACGAAAGCGCACTATTTGAATCCGTTATTTTTGTACACGCGCGCGTATCTTTCGGCGAAAGAAACTCAAATTATTGCGAAGAAGTCTCGCAGGAAATTGAACGAGAAGATCGAGACACACATAGGTATGTATGTATATAAATTCGAAGAGAAAGATACGGGAGAAGAAAGATCGTCGCGCGGGGGACCGACATCGCGTTCCCATTGTGCGATGCCACGCAAGCAACATTTTGTCTGGTAACATTTATCATAGAAATTGGCTTTGCGGATTCTTTTGATAGTCGGATATTTTCGATGAATGCAAAACTGCGCGCGCTCGCGCAGGAAGAAGAAGAAGAAATGATTACGCGAAAGAAGCGCAGCTTCGAAAGGAGAGCAGCACGCAGAAGGGAAGAAGCCGGATGAAGAGTGCAGGTCGCTCTTCGGAACGCGACCGGGAATGTAACTATTTTCGTTCTGATTACAAAGACACTCTCTCAAGAAGAAGAAGAAAAAGAAGAGACAAGGAAACGCGTGCGGGCGCGCGGGTTGAAAGAAGAAAAATTGGCACAAAGAGAAACGCTCAACGTCCCGAATGCATTTCCTCAACGGCTGAATAAGAAGACCGAATATATATCTTTATTTGCACACAGAGTATGGAGTGTATGCGCGCGTTCGACCGATTCCATGAGTTTTCTCTCAACGCCGCGAGGGAACGACGTTGTACATACGCGAGATCTGCGTGTGGCATTAACGTTCCTCGTATAACAGCTTTTGTGTATAGACAACTTTATAATCGTTTATCGTTCAACGATAAAAAAAGCTTAAACTCAACCTTTTATCGTAAAATCGATATTACGAGAGAAAGAGAGAACGCACACAGGGTGTGCACATTCGTACATATCGGCCCCGTGTGCCGGTATGTAATGACAGAAATTACGCGCGAGTTGTTAAACCAGGGAAGGCGAATGTGTAATTTGTGAAAAAAGAAAACACACGCTCGCGCGAACGCGCTATGTTGGCGTGTCGTTAAAACCGAATCGATATGTTTCCAGGAAGAAAAAAAAAATGAAGCATAAACCGCCGCGTAATGCCGGAAGAAGAGAGGAGGGTGAAAAGAGCAAAAAAAAAAAAAAAAAAAAAATTATACACACATACAGACGTCACGAGTGGTGAATATTTAAAAGCGTTTATTTTTGTGACGATGAATTAATAAACCTATCGCGCGAATCGTCTCTGCGAAAACGTTTGAGAATAATTTTAATGGAAATAATGTATATCTCGCGATAGTCACACTGTCAGTTCCATATATTAAATAACGACTCTCCGCTCGTCGGAAAGGAAAAACGACGACCATCACACGCTTCGCAGGATAAAACGGAGAGATTTTCAAATTTATCGCGAGCAATTTATAATTTTATAAAACGCACGCGGGGCGAGTCGCGTCGCGCAAACCGCCGGGAAAACCCGCTCGTGTGCCTTTTAATGCGGACGATATTCGCGGGGTCGGTTATAAATTTCGCGAAATCCAGCTGCATATTTTCAGCTGTTATCGCAACGGGACGGGCGGCGGTACGTAACGTAACGTAACGTACGCGTGCACCGATTGCATCGGGATTTATCTGCCGCGGTCCGTGATTAATAACGCCGCGTCCCGCTCGCGATTTATCACGCGTAATGATGTAATAACCGGTCTCTCTACACTTTCTCTCGTCAGAGAGAGAGAGAGAGAGAGAAAGAGAGACGAGCGCCTCCTTATCTCGCGGTAAGCCTAATAATGCCGAAACGAACGACCGGGGGGCTCGCTCGTGATGGATGAAAACCATGGGCGGCGCGCATCGGGTATTAAATAAACAACATCGTTATTACGGTGGCGCAAGCGCGCGATTTTAAAAGTTGGCTCAGTTGCGGTTCGTTCTTATCCGCGCGAGATTTGCATGCTCGATGGAGAATGATTGATGCAATGGTGCTTATCAATGACGCCCGGGAGGGGTTGCTCGGACGAGGAAAGAGCTATGAACAATTTCATTAATCACCGAGCGGGGATGTGTGCTAATGATCATCGAAGTTCATTAACTGTCGATTAATATATCGATGTCGCGTACCGATTCGTCTTTTTTGCGCTTTCCGGAAGTTTTGTTTCTTTGCCAGAAAACTTTTTATCGAAAAACAAAAAAAAAATAGGGATCGAATGAATGAAGATGATTTGCGATGTTACAAACAGATCGCAATGCTCTCGAACGTGGACAGTATCAAAGGCACAATCGTGCAATCGGCGTGGTTCGATGTGATTTATGCGCGGAAATGAACGTGGAACCGCGCGGATAAACGAATCGGAGCGCGCGAAAGGCAGAAACTTTCAAAGACGATCACGGTGCTGCGTGCAAACAGCGGCGAGAGAGAATTCATTGATGGCCGTAGATGTGTAATACGCGAGCGGAAAAAAAGGGATGAAAAGAGTGGGCGCGAATAAAAATTGATGCCGGAGGATATATATCGAGGCCGCGCCGCGCGCTTTGCAATTGCAAGCGGCGATTAAGCAAATACAAATTCTCTCGTCGAGAGAGCGCGGCACTCCTATTCATTTGTCCGTTCAAGCGTGCCGTTTGACAAGTTTCTAATTAAATTTGCATTTAACGGCGAAACGAACGTCGAGCCCAACAAAGAAGAAATTCGCTCGCTGCGAACGACGGTCGTTCGAGCGGCGTAACGTTATTAAAATAAAAACGCTGATTACGTTACAGACGGACGAATTTTTCCTGTGACGGTTTAGTTTTCGTCTATGGGGGAAGAAAAGAAAAAACGAAGAAACTCAACTGATATTACGCGGTGAAGAATAATTTGCGGACAAACGTTTTACATATTAGCGTTCGAACGTTAAATCCGCTTTCGCGGAATGTGAATATTCAGATTACTGCGAGTATCTTCGACATCAAAGATTTTTGTTCCATGAATATGCATTTTTTTCCGCGCGAAATGACAGCCAATCAATAATCTCGATTTATTGCTCATTAATTTAATTAATTTTTTTAGATTTTAAAGAAAGGATTAAAAGAGAAAGATGCAAAAATACGAGCAAATTCTGTGTTCGATATGAAGTAAAAATAAATATAACACAATCTCGAGGTATATAAAAATGTTTCTGAAAACAAAACATTGATCTCCTCCTTGTCATTGTACTTTTGTTATTTAATACAAAGTTTTTATCTAATTAGAACTGTGCGCGAGACGTGTGCTTTGGAACAATAAATTTTAATTCCCCTCATTTCTCTTTTTTCTTTCCACCCTCTTTCTCTCTTCCTCCGTTTCTTCTTGCCCTATTATTCGCTCGGTGCCAGTCCCTGCCAATTAATGTCGAACAAAAGGATGTAATTGACTTTTTCTCGGTCGAGATTCGCCGAGCACAAGCGGTGGAGATCCGCCCGCACATACGTCGGTGCTTGCATTGCATTCTCGACGACATTGTACCTCTCCCCGAGCGTGTTCTCACTGTATTGTATTAGCTTTTCTTTCCACTGTTTGATTATCGCTTGATTAATCCATACATGTTTCCCGAAAGAATTCATGTTGGAAGTTGCGTTCGTTGAATATGCACGAGCGAGTGCTTGCAGTAGATTTCTTGTTTTTTTCCTTTCTGTCTTGTCTTACAAAGACTCTCTTCTTCGCGTAAGTTGTTTCGCACCGAAACTGCACAATGACGTGCATAGATGGGTACGCGCGAGAAGATAAATGAGCGTTTCGCACATATACACGCGCGAAAACGGCGTCGCGGCGCCGCTAAAGGAGTCTTAGAGAGTTTTCACGCGAGTACTTTGCACTTTCCAGCGGGGGTTCCGTTTCTGTGATGAGGTGTGTGCAAAACATACAAAGAAATGTACAGAGGAAAAAAAGGAAAATTTTTTTTCCCCCTTGTGTAACGTGGTAGCGCTACGAATTTCAACGTGGCGCCATTAAAAATGTGAATCTTATAAAAAAAAAAAAAAAAAATCTACTCAAACACACTCAAAAAACTATTCTCGAACATCTTGCAAACTTTTTCCTCGGCACTCTGTAGTAGTCCTGCGATCTAAAAAAACCTCCTAACGAGATCACTTTGCGCGTACCATACGCGCTGAAGTTAAGGGAACTCTTCTCGAAACTCCTTTATGTCCCGATAACCATGCGGTGTTCCGCATTGTTTAATTATTACGCGATATCAAGTGCTTTTGGAACAATTTAATTCGGACATTAAATACATATATTAAAGCACAGGTGATTTAAAATTGAATGAAGGACGAACGTGAAGATAAATCGTAGCAGTTGTAGTCACGTATTTATAGCTCGATCTGATACATACGCGACAATAGCGTCGGACGAAAATAATCGGGACCAACCCTCATTAAACCTTGATCGTATCGCGTACTCGAGTCTCGTTTTAGTTTAGCCTCTCACCTTTATCAAATTTTCATAGCTATATCTGCTGGCCACTCGATCCGATGGTATATGAGTTATATTCATCTTTCGATGTAGCGACAAGAGCAGGGATGTGTCTCGATATGTAATATTTATCAACGACTCGATTATCTTTGTCGGCCAGGTAAATCTATCGATATACGTCTCTCTTATTATTAACGAAGTGATTAAATACGTCGGCGACGTGTATTAATAATACGTTTGATTTATGCTGACCCCGATGTTTTTTTCATTCAAAATGCCACAGCTTTTACCGCGCGCGCGCATACACACACACACATGCACACAAAATGCTACGGTAGTAATAATTTACAAAACAGATAATTAAACGACGCGAATTTATTCATTTCCCGATAAGAGACCGAAATCATGCGTCACGGGAAATCTGTTTACACCATGCGAGAGGATTTACGGTCGTGGAAACATATCAAATCTGCGTGATATAATTATTACTGTCGCGCGGATGACAATATCACACGTGGCGCGTTAAACCGTCTTGTGATACACAAACGTCATCGCTCTACCCGTGTATGCAATAACCGCTATCATTATGCACATTTATTATCACACACGGGAATGTATTTACGCGCGAAAGAGAGAGAGATAGAGAAAGAGAGAGGATGCAATTAATAATTCAACAATGCTGTCACTGCATTTCATGATCCGAAATTATTTATACGCACTTCTTTATCGCGTAATAATCGCACGGTGAATATGAAAACCCGATCGATACTCGCGCACTTTTGCGCTGCCAAGCCCGTGGACTTCGGCCACCAGGATTGATATCGTATTAATTGCTCTCTCCTCCCCTCTCCCCATTCTCGCTGTCGACTATTATACACCGAGCGATCGACATGACACGCTTTGCGCTCTTACGTGGAGTTTAAACGCGACGGCCCGATTGCGATTTGTCGCCTTGCGACGCGGCACGCGATTTTCACCGCCGTGGGTAGATGCGAGGGTGACGGGAGAAACGCGGGGTTGACTTAATTCAATAATATGTACCTGCGGGACTTGAGGACTACACTACCCTCCAACGCTCGCGTGCGTCGGCTTAAGTTTTACCGCTGCTCGTGTCCCGCGGATAACCATTGATTGATTTACTTCTGTCGTTAATTTACATAGTGCAAAAGTTCACGTCGAGTTTGCGTCGATCGAAAGTCCGTGTATTTTAGACGCTATTAAAATATATATATATATATACATGCGTCAAATATTTTGTACAGAGAAACAAACAGAACAGATATTCCTTTTTGCATCTGAAAAAACCTAGAAAGGTAAACACATACATAGAGACCGTTATTGAACGGCAAAATAAATTATTTCTTCTTTAATTTGTCACAATATATTAAGGAGATTGCGGTTTTTTAATAAACTAAAAAATGTGGGGAGATTAATTATTAAAGTACACTCTGAACACTCTGCATCACATACAAATTTGAGGTTTAATTAGATTTTATTCAGTGGAGCTTGAATTTACATTTTAATAAAAAATGTATATAAAAGAGAAAAAGAGAGAAAAAAAGAAAGTAATTATTTAATTAATTAATAATAAAAGCATAAAAGCAGATACTCTCCAATTTGCAGATAAGACGTTCATTGGCCGACCGAGAAATAATAAAGTGCTCGTAAAAAAAGAAAACAAAAAAATAAAAAGAAAAAACAGGCAAAATACACGCGATATCGATTCTGTGGCCCAATTCGGCTCGCAATTAAGAGCCGCGTTTTGTCCGCGCACGCGATTGGTCGCAATTTTGCGACCTCGTCTCGCGTTCAATTTAATTCGATAATACCGCCCTGAGGGCGCGTAATATCGTGCCCCTACGCGCGCGATTGCGTGAGTTCCCTTAATTTCAACCCTCTCCTCTCGTTGAAGCGGGAGCGCGGATGATTACTTTCGCGTTTTTCTTCTAAAGTGTGCTCTCTCTTATTTTTTTCTCTTTCCTCTTTCCTTACCTCGACTTCTCTTCATATCTGCTTTCCTCATTACTGTGTTTTCAGGACCGAAAAATATGATGTTTCAAACTTAGACGATTTTTCGGCAGCAAACGTACGACAGCACGCGTAATTAAAAATTGAAAATCGTACATTTGAAATTCGAACTAGTCAAAACAATGTACTCGTTTGCTCGCCCGAAAATTATTCATCGACAACTGTCATGTTTCTAATTTAGAAATGATTCCTTCGTTACAAACGTATTATTGTAACAATCAGTGAAAGAAAAACAACGCGCGGCGCGTAAACGTATGATCGATAATGTTTACAAATCACACACATATCCCGGCCTCATTACGTTATTCATGTAACTATTTAATGGACCATAATAATGTGCCAAATGTGTATTACTTCGGGGGTTAAATATATTCGCGGGGGATAATAAAGGGTGGGCGAGCTGGATTAATAATGTGTGTACATTATACACGCGTGTGTGTACCGCAGGAATACGCAGGTATTCCTCCGAACTCGGCCAAATGAAGAAAACAATAGCGCGCAGGAGAGCACAAAGCCTTTATCGAGCGCGTCGAACGAATTAAATCGCAAATTATTCGCGAAGCGCAAGGCGAATACCGGGATTCCGCCATAAAGAGCGTTTGTTTCCGCGCAGCGGAATTCGTTTTCGAAATCAAGAAAAGCAGCCGTTCGAGATTCGATTACACGAGGCCGTGTATCAAATGCTGCCGCATCTTCATCAAACAGCGAGCTTTATGTTCTTAGTCATTTTCGACACATTAGAGTTACTGCACATATGTCTTTTAATTTCATTATTGCAATTTTAATTTATAAAGATATACAGATATTTGTTTATAAGACATCTATCAGAATACTATATTATATATTTTCTACTTGGTGAAGTTTTGATAAACAAAACTTCTTTATATTAAATTTGTGTCTCCTCGAAAACAACACTCATAACAATTCAAAACTTACTAGGTCATTCCTCTCTTTGCAGAAAATTTGTTCGAGTAATATTCCGAAAGTATTGTTGAAAATTGAAACTATATATGTGTGTGTCGAGGAATCTGTCATTAGGGAGAAATACACCCACGCGAGAAGTTGTTTAAAAAAAGTACTCGGAGCGTCAATGTTTGTCGGTCATAATCATAAAACGAAACGAGGTGAAACTATACTATAGCCCGGGCCCACAGAGTGCAGTTTCAACGCGCGCACCGAACGGACGCGCGAAGCGAGGATGAAGACTTGCGGTACGACGACGGTTTACCCTTTGCGCGTGGAAATTCGCGGTACGCGCTCACCGTAAAATCTTTATGGAATCCTCCCGGCGCTCTTTGCTTTCCCCTCTGTTCTGTTTTTTTTTTTTTTTTAGTGTAATTTATACCGTCGGATGTTTAACGACGCAATTGCGAGGTGCCGCGAGACCGTTTAGCTCGAAATCTCTTTTACGTCGTAAGCGTGTAAATGTCTCGTAAGCGTGTTTCGTGTATTAACTCTCATTTCAATTATTCAGTTGTTGTCAAACTGCTCGACACCTGCGTGTCGTCTTCGCTCTGTGTGCGCGACGAGATCAAAAGGTTAATAAAAAATGTTTATCGCGACCTATCGCGACGCGCGCTGAGATAAATTTCCGTTTCGATGAGCGAGAGAGACTACTCGCGATGATAATTACATTATTAATGCAGCTTTTATGAAAACGGCGATATCGCGCGCGCGTTAACGTACTGTTACACGAACGCTCGCGCGCTTAATTAACGATAGTTATCTAATTATTACGTGATTTTATCTAACTCATTGGTTTTGCTTAAATGCTCGCTGTAATTACATCTTTGTGCGATATACACAGCGGACGTCGGCTTAATTCTCATCCCGGCGTGTCTATATCTCGCATTAAAATCGCAATTTGTTCCCGTAAGACAATTTCGCGTCCCTTCTTTTTTAAAGTTTTCTCCTGATTTATCGTCTCGAGAAATATTCATTACTCTTTCTGATTATTCTCAGAAGTATTATCTCGACGCGCTATAAATCTCTCCTTCTCACTCTCCCTCTCTCTCTCTCTTTCTCTCGAACAGCAGTGGCACAAGATATAACACTGAAGCAAGAGATCGGCGAGGCGGAGCGCGAGCGCGTACTCTTAGATCTCAGCTCGTGCAACTTTAAACTAGTTTGTGTCTAGGCCGAGAGGTGTATAAAGGCTCCATACGCCGTGTATGCGGGCGCCATAAACGTTTCCCCCGGTTATACCGGGTGTGCTCGTTTATTTACGGCTTATGTGCGCACATATACACTCGAAAGTCGTGCCGGAGGAGTCTGGGTTTCCTGCGCTCCGGTTTCCTGCTTTCCAGTCGCGTCGCGCAACGCGACGAAGCTCGCTTGTGTGCGAATCGAAAATTCACGCGCATATATAGATTTATCGCGCGTATATCTTGCGGTATATAGTATTTTGCGATCGCTGTCGCGATCGATCGCGAGCGTTTGTTATTTGCCTGCGATATAACGTTACGCAAATGCGACAACACGTGACAGCTGCACGTTTTTTTTTTGCGGATAATTCGCGCTGTCCCTTTCTTATTCGGCTGTGTGTAATTCATCGGAACGATAATGGCTGTTTTGTACCAAGCGCTCGGAGAAATAATTCTCAAAATGGTGTATTTCGTAGCAATAATTAACGCATGAGCTAATTCATCGTGATTGAGAGGATATTTTGACAAGCAAAAAATTACAAATAAATATCATTGCCGATTGAATACTAAGTACGCAGCTCAGTAACTTGTTTGTGAGAATTTTTGCACAAATATGTCAGGCGGAAAAATGCGAAAAGTGCTTCGCGGATAAAAGTCATCGTTTGTTCTCTCTCTCTCTCTCTCTCTCTCTCTCTCAAGCGCGCGACAAACGCTTCGAATCGTGCGCAAGCTTTCAGTTCGGCCGGCTCATTAGGAACACCGCGTTATTTGGATAAGAGCTTTCCCGCGCGCTCTCAAAGAGACCTCAAAGCTTTGACCGTTCGCACGTACACGCGAGAAACGACCGTTAGCTAAGGGCGGAAGTTGGTTCTGCGATTAGAGAGATCGGCTTGCTAGATTAGGAGGATTATGATCGAAAGTACTAGTGATTATGCGATCGATTGTTACATTCATCATGCGAATAGACAATCAAAGGTACATAAATAAAGAAATATTAAAAAAAGAATTTCTAGAGATTAACGCCGTGTTTCAGTGCGCGTTATGTTCTAATACGCGTATAATAATTAATTACGCCGAGTTCTTTCGCAGAGTTATTTCGATTTTTTACACGCACGTGCAATACATGTCACGTACAATATGGGAAAAGGTTACGCAAACTTAATAAAAAAATAAAAAATAAAAAAAACTACAATCTACATCTGTCTCTGCAGGAAAAATTTGTTCAATTATTTAATTAAGGATAAGTTATATATTCGACGATTCGATTAAAAGCAATTCTTTCGCGGCGATCGAACGACCACGGTTTTATATCGCCGATATTTCATTACTATCCGTAATTAATATTTGCACTGCTCCGCTCCCTCTGGCACATATTCCACTTGAAATTTTCATTTGTCTTAGCCGTTAGCGACCGCAAAATTGTATATTTTTGTTTCAGGATTTATGTACCGAAATCCCTCATTTATATTCCGTGCTGATTCATTAATAAAGTCGTGCTACTCGTAAAAAAACTTATTAATTATGTGTATAAAATTAAACTGTGTTTAACCCACTACGTTTCTCTTTCCCAATTTTGAAAAATAAAATTTGCGTCTAGATAACAAACGATCGATTAGCACCGGTCTCTCGGTTACAACAGACGCTCTACGTATGTAGACTATGATATGCGATGGATTACATTTTGTGAGTAGTAATACTGCACAACCCCCCTTCCTTCCCTTACGTTCTGAGAATATATAGCCTTTAGAATGGTGTGTAGACGAACCTTCTCATAGGTCTAAGAGCCATAAGCGCACCAAAACCAAAACCATAGAGACGTAACGGATATCTGCTCATCTATCTACATACATGTATCTACGGTTATCTCTAGGTTCTACTAGGTAAACTGCCTTTCTAAACCCCGCTCGTAGAATAGACTAGCGATTAACCAATTAGAACAAAAAGAGCGAAAAATTTTTTTTTTGTTCTGATTAGTTAAGAAACGCTAGCTGCACTCGACGAGCAAGATCTTAAAAACGCAGTTTCGGTCGATGCAAAGGTGGCACGTGCGCGTTACGAAGCATGAATTTTGAAAGTGGCGCTTCAGCTTTCATCGATATGACAATCGAGGGCGCAGCGAGACGCTACATGCACATACACACATACACATACACATATATAGGCAAGCGTACAGCGCATGCTGCAAGGTCTTGCACGAGGGTGGTCAGGGAGGTTAACTTCTCGCTTTCTACTGCACCGACTTTTACCCGTGACCTGCAAATACGGTAGTCCTCTCCTCCTCGTAGCAGGGCCACTTTACGCGAAAAACTCCGAAGCTCTTCGCGGAGGTGAAGGGAAAAATGGCGCAACGCGGCGTTGAACGAGAGAGACGACGTGCGCAATTTTACGGGGGTTGCTCGGGCCGGCGAGGATTTTCCGGACACTGAGATTTGTCTCCGACGAGAGAGCCACCTCACCCCCGAGAGGCGCTGCCGACCTCCGATATTGATTTTCCGGGGGAAAACAGAATAGCGATGTATCTATGATATTCCCACCGACCGAGGGAGAGTGGGAGAAAGGGAGGGAAGAGGTGATTCATTATCTTTCTCTCTCCTACTGTGCTTCTTTTCTCTATGTGTCCTCATTATTATATTCTCTTTCTCCATTACGCGAGAGAACGCGATTCTCTATTTTAATCTCTTTCAATAGAATCACATATGAATCTTTGACGAGACTTCAACATTCGCACAACTTGTTTTATTAAAATCGTGTGCATTGTGCTTTGTACATTGAATTATGGAATTTACGTCACACTGATGTTTTTTGTGTTAAAACTCGCATGCTACTAAATTACGAGAAATAATTGTAACAAAAATGGCATATACATACGCGCGACATGTGCTTGCGCGGCACGAAATGGTAAAAAATTTATTCTCCGGAGAGAGGGAGAGGCTTTCTGTTTTTTTGCATGTTTGCCGCGTTATTATGAACGCGTCACCAAATTATTACCAAACATTTGTCGCGTTAATATCGCGAAAATAGAATATTCAACGAAATATCTGCATCACTGTTTTTCTCATAAATATGCATTCCGGTATAATTAAACCGGAAGCAACAACAATGAAGCGTTTTTTCACTCAAGCTTGATTACGGGATTTAATGTAATGCGGTTTTTATACGCGCTTATAATTCACGAAAGAAGAGGCGCGATAAAAAAAAAATCAAAACACGCCTCAATTCTGTCGCCCGGTATTATCAACGTATTTGCACTGCAATATGCGGTACAAGTTGTAAAAAAAAAAGACAAACTGAAAAAAGCAATCTCTGAAAGATGTTTGTTTTTTTTTTTTTTTTACTTAAAACTATCTTTGCGCTTTCAAATAAAAAGAACAGTCACGCGTCCAACATTCGCGTTTGCGCGCAAGAGTGCGAAAACTCTTTCGAATTTACGGGCCGCTTCCCTGTCGCACAGATATTCTCTGCAAGAGCGATACTTAAACCATTCCCTATTTCTTTCGAAAATAGTTTCCGCAGCGTCTCACACGCCTAGTGGAAATTTTTCAAAAGTGTCGAAAAGAGAAACAGGAAGCATTTGTGGATCTGTTTCACCGCTCGTCTTTCCTCTTCCTCTCGACCGAGCGAAGCTCTTTCCGTCTTGACACATCACAAGAAAATAGTCGCACGTATTGCTTAGTTTCTTTTCATTCGTCTCGAATCACAAGGCAAGGACGAAGGATCTGTCCCTGTATATACGCGTCCGCGTGACGGATCACACGGTCGGACCGTTGACACGTGGAATATCACATTGTCATTTCTCTCTCTCTCTTTCTCTTTCTCTCTCTCTTTTTTTTTCAAGAACGGTTTGCTTTCATCATGTATTATACTTTGTGAAATTCTGTACCAAATTTCGGGAAAGGCAAAAAAAAAAAAAACAACAAGATTTTCAGCTTTAAATCCTCTTACATCGTCGCGGGGAAAAAAGTACTTGGTGTTTCAGTCGCGTCTTCGTTAAGCCGGTCGTCGTAATACGGGATGCGAACCACTTGACCTTTCGTCGCCCCGAGCAAAACGTAATTCCTAGGCAGACTCGTCTTAACGAGCCGTACGTTCTCTTATTTACAAGACTACCCGACGCAAGCCCGACCGACCGTGAGTGACCGAAATAGACGAGCTTGTTTGAATTAATGATGACGTTGCGATCCGAACAGATATTTCTTCTGTTCCCTTTTTCTTACAATTGCTTAAAATTTCATGAAATTTACATTTTCAACTCTCTCACACACACACACACACAACATCTGAGAATTTTACACAATTGTAATCGAAAGATGACTGCAATTTCAGTTAGAATTTCTCTTTAACGAGTTTCAGCTTCTCGCAATCGCGATATCGAGAAGTGTCAAATACTCTTTCTCGATAATCAGTAACTACAGTGTAAGGAGAAGTTTAGGAGAAGATAGTGGCGCGATTTAACGGACGCAGGGTAGACTCGCCCGGAAGTCCATGGGGAAAGTTCTTGCCTTGTCTAAATCACAGTCCTCTAGAGGGATTACAAGTTTGGCGGGTTGTTGCCGGTGTACTGCACACCTCCGTACTAGACTACCCTTGAATTCTCACTGTGACAAATTAGTACGGAAAGAAGAGAGGAGAGAGCAAAAGAGAGAGAGAAAGAGAAAGAAGAGAACGATTCTCCAAACTGCGCTCTCTCCCTCCGTCAACTTCTTCGCCGTTGCAACTTCCGCCCGGCTTTAACAAAGAATTTAAATGGTAATCCCGGAATAGTACTTAAGGATATGGAAGGAGAGCGAAATTCCCGTGTTACTGCCTCGTCAACGCGTTCCCGAAGAAGCTGTATGTATATGTACATCGAGCGCCCCGTTTTACAGGGCAATCGTAAAAAATACATCCCAGGTGGAATTACTAATCGTAAAGAGCGCGCGGAATGCGAAAGCGCGCATTTAAATGTTTTTTTTTATTTTGCATCCGCGTTAAGCCCGCGCGCGCGACTCACGGTTATGCGATTTAAAATACAGTTTCGAGGAAAACGTGGAAAATATACGAAAATCCATTTCTCCTCCACGGTTTCGCCGTGCAAGTCGGTGCGAGGGGCATCGATCAGCGAGAGAGTTTGACGCCGCTCGTAGAAATGCAATAAGTAACGCGGGCGAATTGAAACAAATTTAATAAGAGCGGCGCGTGATGGTTTCAGAGAGGCCGCGGATAGTTCGAAACTCGATATTAGCTCACCGCGTTCCAACTTTCGAACGTGCCAAACCTCCGCACCTATCTGAATTATACATTACAATTCTGCGTGAGGGCAAAAAGTTCCGAGAGCTGAAATTCACGTATGGCTCCTATACGTAACGATCGATAGTTTAGCATGGCCGTTTTTCGGATATAAATCAGCGTGAGTTAACCGATTCGAACGAGAGAGTATCGAACGTGTTACGGAATAATTGTAATAAGTCGAATATATGGCAAACTCTCATCGTTTTCTAAAATAAATAACATGTATGCACACATGATTATAACAAAATTTAACGATTTTGCCGTTGCAAATCGCTCTAATATGGAGAATATGCGTCTAATTATTAAATAGTTTTGTAATACATTTGTAGAATGTGGAATGTACGTATATGTGCGTATATAAATACAATACATGTATAATAGAGAATCGAGCTTATATAATAATCATAATACAATATTAAATGATAATATTAAATATTCGAAAATGAATTTAATATTTCATGATAATTTTAAATATCCGCGCTCTCCAATTGAATATGCAAGCAAAAATAATATCTCCCGATACGCGTGTGCTGTAAATCAGCAAAATGCAGATTTTATCAGACAACTTCCATAATGTAAATGGGAAAAAATATACTAATATATACTAATATAGTGGTGGTAATAATCTGATCTCATTCTACGTTGAAAATGTCGAAAAATTTTCAACGTAGACGATGAGAGACAAAAGAGTACTGTCTCTCGGGAAGAAACATACGTATATTTTCGAAATATGTATATTTCCGGCCGCGTAATTTAAATCCGTGCGCGCGGCCACTCTCGCAGATTAGTCCGCAGCGTAAATGCGGTTTGCGAGGCCAACACTTGAGAGCTAATTACGTTGCCCGCGTCATTATTGTTGATTACGTTTTATTACGCTCGCCTCGTAAATAAGGGTAAACACGGTCGATCATTATTAACGCTCGAATTTCGAGGATATAGTGTCAATCTGCACGCGTTACATCGACAGCGAACCGCGACCTAGTTCTCTGTAATCGAAGAGGATCAGCGCTTCTTCTAATTAAAAATCGACGATCCCAGAAAAAAATAATTCATTATTAATTAAAAAACAAAGTTGAGCTTTGCTTGTTTTCTTAGCTCGGCGTAAAATCGTAATAAGCACAAGACCGTTTCTAACGGCGCCCACGCGACTGCACTCGGCGACATTCGATACGCGCGCGCGGTCACTCGTTTGCAGATGAATAACGCATTAGCAATAATGACGTAGATGCAGATAAAAGTGCGTGGGTGATCCCCGACGGAACGAAAAACGAACGGACCTCTTTCCGGAATAACGTCCATCTCATTTTCATGCCACTCTTAGTCACTCCACGACCAAACAAAGAACAACGGAGGGTCTTCAACGAGGGTTTCGCCCAGCACGTCATTGCTTTCTCATACATACAATTAGCGTAGGACTGCCCGCGAATTAGCGTGACGTGACGTTTTACGACCCGAACGGACAGTCGTCGCGCAAATGATAACTCGTCCGGAAGACACGTCTCTCGCTCGTGTTCCGCTCGCGCGAACACCGAAGGTGTTCGCCGATTATGCGAGTTGCGGTTGTTCTCGACGCAAAAAGTCCGTTCAACGCGTCGTCTCCGAGCTGTAACTTCGCATTGTCTCTCCCGTTGTTTGTCGCGTCATTTTTAACGTCAACGAAAATTTTGTCATTGTGTCATTTTGAAAATTTTGTAATTAAAGCTCTTTCTATACGTGACTGTAAAAATTTTAGTAAAACAATTGAGAACGAAATATCGTATGTTTTTTATTTTATTTTCACTATTGCATCTTGAGAATTGTTTTTCCATACACATTTGAAGCTATTTTTACGCTCCCATTTCTCTATAATAAATAATATGTATCTTATTGCGTCGCGCGTAATTTCAATTACAGTTTCACACATACATTGCCCGCGATCGCCCGCCATTAACGTTCATAGCATTCGGTTGCGCGATGAATTAGTGTTATTAGACATCGCCTAATATACCTACGTGAAGCTTTGTCATTCCGCAACAGGTGGTTACATCGAAATGCGGCTATCACATGCGCGATACGCACAATTCGCACGTCGAAGAAGATGGCCGCGGCTTATAATACCGGCTGTTGCGTTTTTCTTTCTCGACAGCGTTTTACTCTAATATTATATTACAAACGTCATCACGATGTGGCCAAAGACAGAGACATTTCCAATCTGTCAATCAATGACAAAACACGTCCACGCGCGTTAAAACCGATTTCTTTTTTTTTCCCGGTCGCGCTGCATTTGCGCTAATTGATAGATTTGTTTCAATGGTGTGGTTTCGCACCGTCGAAATGTCGTCGCTTATTTCCGGCGCCCCGCTTGAGATGTTACCGCGCATATATCACCATGATTAGTCCATTTTCAACCGTAATCCCATAATCATCGATCACTGATACCTGCCAATTATTACATTAATGGATTCTATAATCACTGGGGATGTGTATGGCGAGAATGTTCCCTGTTGTTCGGTCATCGAATGTATCACACGTATGGCATGTGAAATGACCGTTGGATTATCGCTTAATTCCAAGGTATTCGTGAATTTCGGCCCTGAAGGGGCCCTCGCATCTGCTTGTATCTTCATCAACGCGAGCGATAATTTGTGATTTGCAAAGCAAGCGTGCGTATATTTTTTTTTTCGATTCGCACGCGTTGTGGAAATTTTCTTAACAAACGAGAGACGTCCCAGACTTTTTTGCGGCAATTATTTAAACATATTTTATTGCAAAATCTTAACTATCTATCTTATTAACAACAAGACTGCAATGTTTTCTTTTTCGATTATTTGATTATTTCGACGTATATCAACTTCGAGTGATTATTAGTTTAAAACATGTCTCGTTAATCTCTTAAAAATCTCTTGTTCATTAAGTGATTCAATTCTCTCTCTGCTATCCTCCTAATAAGATGGAATTACAATTTAATTCCGTCACGGGGTTCTGATTTTCTTGCGGGAGAAACCCTGCTCCTTTGAAACAGCGTCTTCATGGTTGCCGGCAAAGCAACCAAGAAGCGTAACGTTCTCGGGAAACAACATCTAATTATGTCGCGCGCGCGAGAGAGAGAGAGAGAGAGAGAGTTTGTGAGTGAAAACCGATATTATGTAAGCGGTAATCCGATATGCGCGCGGTCAAATTTGCTAAGATCTGTATCATCAGCGAGTATTCTGTAGTTGCTTTAACGGGGCCAGTATCTGGTTCTGAATGAACGGCATATCAAGTAAACTATATACACGCAGCTATTCGTTTACTTCGCCAGTCGGGAACGATTACAATTTTGCCCGTATTATTGCAGACAACAAAAAACAATATGTAAAAACAGACGGTTGAAGGATCAACGAGCCGAATATACAAAGTGCCGGTATATGTGAAACAATCTATTTTGTGTTACATTATTATTGTGTTACTAAATTAAATTAAATTTTGCTTCAATGCGAGACACAGCCTCTCTCTCTTGATGTCGCTGGTTTACAAGATTAAACTCGCACCGAAACCTCGACTCAATCCTACGCGATTTCTCTCTCTCTCTCTCTCTCTCTCTATAAATTTAGAATTCATTTCTGCGTAACGGCAATTTTGCATAAAATACCAATGATCCCTGCTTATCGAATCGATTTGCGCCCACGGTACTTTGTGCGTTAACACACGAGTAACTTCTCCCCTTCTCTTTCTCTCTCTTTCTCTCTCTCAGTCGCATAATACGTATTTATGCTAACAACCGCCACCGATGGCGGTGTGCTATATAGTGCACACAAGTGTTGCATGCAACGGGGTTCGTTGTATGTAAATGCGCGGTGCGCATCGAGCGAGCGACGCATTCGATCATTCGTATGCATCGGGCCGATTCGCTGTATCGCGCATCAAGCAAGGTTGCAAACTCCGTTTAAACTGTTTATGCGTAACAATTCGATTCCGCAAATCGTGTTCTTCTCCCCCCCTCTTTATAAAAAAAAAAAAAAAAAAAATCAAAGGCGGGCCATTTTTGTGCGCGCGGGAGAGATATGCGATACAGATACCAATATAACGCTCTGTTTGAAATATTTACACGGTATCATCCGGCAAATTGCGTGTCATACAACCGCCGCGGCGGATGACTGTTTTGTTTACAGTGAAAGAACTATACGCTCACTCTCATTGTCCCGATGACACTGGGATTTAGGGAACCGGGGGAATTTTTATTATATTTCCTGGTTGAAAGCGATCGCGCGTTGACCGTTCAGAGTGCGCAGATTCCCGAGTCGAAATTTAGCGTCTACATTGAACTTCGAATCGGAATTTAAACCCTACTTTAAAACTTTAGCAGGAAAAAGGGAAATTTCGGACATGTTGTAGCGTCAAAGTAGCATCTACTTTCTCTCTTGCTCCTACATCAGAAAAGAAGAACTGAGATTCGATGTAGACGCTAAATTTCGACTCGGGTTTCAGCGAGGTTTTTGGCGCGATCAAAAATTCGGTCAAATTTGCGCGATTTAAAATACACGCAAACAAAACAGTTCCGTACATAAGCGTGTAAATAAACGTCTTGTTCAGTTTGAAAACAATTTCTCGTCAAAGTCACCGAATCGAGAATTTCGCCGAAAAGTTATGCACGTGACTTTTCGCACTTTAGCTGCGTACATACTGGGTGGTCCGCTTCGATATAAAGCGTATGTTTCGACGCATATGTGTGTGTGCGTGTGTGTGCGTGCGTGTGTATGTGTAAACATTCGGTGGGAAACAGGGACCACGCAAATCGTGTACATTCAAATTGGACGGGAAATTTACTGGCCTGTTTCGCGAATCTCGCGTTCTCATTGAACGAAAGGGAGGGAGAAAGCCGTCGATCCCGAGAGCGACGCCCACCACTTTTCGATCTGTGAAAACCGAAACGATCCGATCTCGACCATTTCGACTCGCTCGCGAAAATCGCCCAAAAAAAAAATTCGCCCCCGCTGGCAAGTGCCAATCAGTGGCAACTCGAACTGTCTGCGAATCTGATGCGAAACCAATCAGAGTGTCGAAACGCGCGTCGCAGCGAGCCCTTTGCCGTTATACTCTTTTGCTATACGCGTCGATCGCCCTTGTTACTCTTTCCCGACACACCGACGTGTCATTCTTTCATCCGATATCACTCGCTGATTTTTTTTTTGCCCCCGTACACAGCGCCATCGCTTATTCTTTCGCGTGTTACGTCGTTTCATTCGTTTACTCCCTTTGTCAAGTCAGATACGAGGGTTTGATTAACGTAAATCGTATAAAATGGTTTCTTTGAGAAAAAGAAGAAACAAAGTTGATTTCTCTGAAACGTGACATTTGTGCGCGGGTCGCACACATACATTTCGCGAAATCTCTGGTTTCTCAGTGCGCGAATATGTATATAATAATGTCCTTATTTGGATCGCGCGCGCGTCTCGCCGGGGGAATGTGCGTGCTTTTATTATGCGAGGCGCAGTTAGGGTGGACAACACACGGTGTAATTGCGGTTAACGCGCGCGCGTGGTGGGTGCGAAGGTAAAACCGCCGAGCGCCGTAATCAACTTAGGCAAAGTTAATCGGCTTGCAAACGGCTTTGTGACATAACGGGGTACATACTTTAAATAAGGCAGGCGCTTGCGCCGTCAAACCGAACGTATAAATGACGGATAGTTTCAGCAGCGGCGCAATCTCTCTCTCTGTCTCTCTTTGCGATTCCTCTCCGGTAGCCGCGCTATCGGCCGCGAACGAAATTTTCGCGGGACAAAGTGAACGCTGGAGGGGAACGAGTTAATTGCGAATAGTTTAATAATGCGCCAGCCGTCCGGCCGAGCGTTCATAATGGAATACGCTCACGCAATGGTCACCGTTGCGTACCGTTCGGTCAATCGTCGTTCGGCCGTGTAATTGGTAACAACGTTATTGTGGCCTTTGCGATTGTATTGTAATACAAGAGAGTATCTGGGACAGAGAGGAAGAGACAGAAAGAGTTCATGCGTGCATATGTGCACCTGCGGTTTCTTTTATCTCCTCGGAGATGTGATAGCTGGAAACTGGTAGCCTTTTTCCAATGAATAAATTGAAACAACAAACACAGCAAATATTGTAAAATCTTTTTTTTTTTTTTAATTATCATATAATTCAGTCGACTGTACAAATTATCTTGTAACAATTTTAAAAAGCGACGTCTCAACACAAATGCGTGAAACCGTTGAGCGAGTTTTTGCAATACGCGATAACGTTTCGAACGAGAGTGACAAATTTGCGAAACACGCCAACGTCGCTCTTGCAACGACGGTTGTTAGAGAAATTCCGCGGAGCTACCTTTCCGCGTAGCTTCGCGTTTCACAGCGGAGCAAACGAACGGGAGCGAAATAGATAAAGCGCGGAAACGCAACGTCGTTACATCGGCGCGCGGTAACGAGATTCGTCAGTAATGTCGTTCCCGTCGCCGGTCGATCGGATGTCATCGGCTCGTCGATATCTGACTGTCGGTAGCTGACTGGTCTTGCGAATGAGATTACCGCGGAAGCACTCGTGGGGTACGTGCGCAAACGTCGGCCTCGTCGGAAAAGATGGGTCGGGCACTCGACGGAGGGTGGGATCGTTGCGTTCGTTCGCGGTCGTTTAAACCCCCGTAGAATCGCGTACACTCCGCGTCGCGGAATCCTCTTAATCTGTCCCGTGAACGTTTACACCGGTGGTTTAATGTCCGAACTTAAAATCTCCGAGAAGGAGGAGGAGGACAAGAGCGGAACGCCGCTGTCGCGTACAACGGCAAATCCCTCCGACGCGTAGGTACTACCTCTCGCATTTTGTTTGTTACGGAAATATAAGCGCGAATGTGTATAACAACGCAAATGCGGAAAATCTTACGGGGAGGAAATCTCGTTGCGTTATATTAAGATCCGCGTCTTATGACATTCTTCTAACGCAAGCGAAAAGATTAGACGTTAACGCGATTAAATGCAAACGAATTTTTATGGTACATTTGCATAAAGTTAGTTTTTATTTCACAATTTTTCTCCTACTCGACTTTCCGTTATTGTTCAGAAAAAATTACATTCTCAGTGCTTTTTTTTTTTTTTTTTTTTTTTTTTTTTTTTATCTGTCGCACACCGCGATCGATACAAATGGCTTCATTAGCCAAGCGAGAAGCCGAATTTCGTCGAAATTGTTCTCGGATAAAACAGAGTCCCGGTGGTTCAGAACAGCGGGTTCACCGAGCGAAGCCGGTCTGATTACCCAAAATAGACCGTTCCGACGAGAAAGCTGCAGCAGCACGCGGCCCGGAAGAGCGGCACGGAAGTCTCCAACGCGGATATCCTGCGCGCGGGTCGCTTGCAGATTTATTCGCGTGTATCCTAGCCACGGCGGGTCGATACGATGACACGGTCGATCGGCCGCCGCCGTCGCGTACGTGTCGCGTGAGAACTTTATGCACACGCGTCTCGCGAAGGCACGAACAACGCGAAATGAAATTTGCGAAATGAAACTTTGCGATCGCGTATGTATCGAGAATACCTCAATGCGATAAAACAAAACGCGCTGCGCGCAAAAGGTGTTTGCTTATAGCTTTCAAATCGCATTTATATGTGTGTTCAGTTTCTATTTACTCGATTCAAATAGCAGGTATATTGAAATACAGTGTGTGTACAAATAAAAAATGTGTATAAAAATATAGAATATATATATTGACGGTTTAATCTTGTAAAATTGCCAGTTTCTTCTCTGCTATAATTTGTATCGAGTTTTTAGCGCACTTTTTGCGATGCGACGCAATTTTTTAAATTCACTGTTTATACTGTCAATTTTTATTGCGCGTTGATTATATTTCACAAGTTCGAGAGAGAGAGAGAGAGAGAGAGAGAGAGAGAGAGAGAGAGAGAGAGAGAGAGAGAGAGAGAACAGAATACACGCAAATCGAATCGGATCTCGTGTGGACACACTTTCATCGGGAGATTCCCAGACAATGTTAAGTCGCACGTACGCGACGAATTATCGAGCGCAAACTGAGATTATCTACGCAATGTACAAACAACCTTAACCGCATACACGTGTGTCGGATGTAGGAAATGGGTGCACGAGAATTGCAAGAGAGAGATTGCAAGGAGAGAGAGAGAGAGAGAGAGAGACTTCGGCATCGACATTTGATCGCGAGTTCCGTTCCCGTGTGTTACGCGAGAGCAAGGCTTGCATTACAGGACGCGCAGGGACGCGGAGGAAGGAGGGACCGGTTTGCCGGCGGAATCAGTGCCGCCGGAAGTGCATCCTGGACCGCATCCTGCCTCGCTGCGTTCGCTTTCCGCGAATGTTGCCGGGGATATCCTCTGGATTAAATCCTTGCTGAGCAAGCGCGGGTTGGGGGAACGGGAAAGGTTACGATCGTGATGTGAAATCGTTTTCAACGATCGCCTATTTCAGCGAAACGAAAAAATTCTAAAGAGCAAAAGCGATCGTCGCGAAAATAAAGCGGTGTTTATTACACTGGCGCAAGTATCTTTCCGTGATTCAAATTTTCGAAATAAAAAACACTTGCAAAATGCCACGAGTAATTTTTCCAAATGTTTCGCTTTAAATCTAGAATAAACACGAGATCACATATTTCTGTTTTTATCTCAACAAAACACATAAAAAATTTCATTAGAGTGTATCATCCATATTTGTTTTACATTGAGAAACTTTAAATATTTTGGAATTTGGATAAATACTTTGGAATTTACTGAACATGTTATCTGTTCGGATTCTTTCTTTTTCCTCATCATTTTCACTTACCGCCTCTCTTAATCATATGACACTTGTCTTCAAGTTGTAGTTGATTACTCTAACGCGATTAACACTCTGATACACATGTTCCTTCACTTCTGCACTCGCCGTGTTATATCACTTAGTGTCACTTCGCGTGATAGTTCTAATCTTGATATTAGTTCGGTGGACAGTGACGCAATTTATCATCGCAACAAATTGTCCATTAACCAAATAGAAACTCGAACAATTTGCGCATTATATTCGTGTGTTATTCGACTTAGTTGAAAATCTTAAAATGCCGTAGAACAAAAGAGACACGTGAGCGATATGTTAAAAATAATGATGAGTTCTGTTGTTGCTAAAATTCCTATAGGAAAGAAACTCCTTGTATCTCATATTAGGAACCCCTTTTTTGAATCAACAAAATCGGCACTTTTGATAAAAAAATTCACATAAAATAAAGTATAGGTATTATCGATTGCTAATTTTTGGCGATAAAACTTGAATATATTTCTTATAAGTTTGAAATAACATAAAACTAAAATTACATATTTAATCAATTACAAGCCTTATAAAAAAAAATATTTCATAATAGGCATTCTTTACTCCAATAGACCGCCAAAAAAAAAACGGAGTGATAAGACCATGCGAGATAATTCTATGCGAGAAAAACGAAGCGCGATATCAACGCGACTAAAAACACTAAAATAGAAAAAAGATAACATTCCTTGAAAACAATAATTTTCTGGAAGCAAGATAACGAAAAAAAATAAATTCCAGCATGTAGATAAATAAAATTACAAAATATGTAAGTTTTACTTATATTTTATTTATCTATTAGATACAAGTCTTAAAAAATTTTGGGCACATGTCTCGGGATTCTTTTGTCGAGATAATAAAGTGATTAAAGACGTATTATAAGTTAGCGGAACAAAGTGAGTGGAATCAATTAAAACTATCTTTATTATTTGTTGCTCATTTGTTGCTAAAAAGTTGCCAAAGAAAGCGGGTGGCAAACTTTAGTAAAGATTGATTAAAGATTTATTTATTAAAGATTGCTGTTTGCCACCCGCTTTCTTTAGGTAATGTGAGAAGACAGTTTTACACCAGATGTGATGCAAAAGTAAGTAATATCATACGATATGTTACTTAGCTTCGCGAAAATATACTTTAATGTTTATTGAAGATTTATTAAAGATTGATTAAAGATTTATTTATTAAAGATTGCTGTTTGCCACCCGCTTTTTTTGGGTAATGTGAGAAGATAGTTTCACACCAGATGTGATGCAAAACTAATGTTTAGTTAAATTTTACTAAGTAATGTGTATAAATAAAACTAAAACTCAGTTATAAATTTAAAGAAGGGAGGATTGAATCTTAAATTGTACTCTATTTTATTTGTATTTTTATTTGTAGCAATATGAATAACTCAAAACTAACACAAAAAAACCACAAACAACAAAAAAAAGCACAGCGCCAAGAGCGAGAGGAAAGAAAGCGCCAAGAGCAGGAGCCTGCGCTTTCGTTCCTCTCGCTCTCGGCGCTCCTGCTCTTTTTTTAAGCGCTTTAATGTGAGAAGACAGTTTTACACCAGATGTGATGAAAAACTAATCTGGTCATCTTGCACGCCGCACTGTATCACTTACTAAAGGATAAAGGAAGTTTGAATTGATTCCCCTCAGGGTTACAATATTTTTTCAACACTCCATTTCTATATCCACGATCCATTCGGAGGCCCGATTCAGTTCGCTTTTCAATCGATAAACACGACTTGAAAGAGATCGGCCCGGAAAAATCCGACAATGCAGATTCGAACTCGGGACCTCCTACTCGCAGCTTTCGCACTTAGGCCGCGAGACCACTGGGCCGATCTCTCTGTATCACTTACTATTTTGTGCTATAAAAGTGACAGTAGATACTGTCACTTTTATAGCACAAAATATCGTATAGGAG
>QVOA01012345.1:0-11447 GCA_014825685.1 Pseudomyrmex cubaensis | reverse complement strand
ATATATCGCGTTCCATTTACTGTGGCAAACTGTGCTCGAGTGTGTTAATCTGTGTCGATTTATGTCTCCTAAAAGGAAAGCAGCCTAAATTAACGTATATAGAAAAAACATATATTAAAAATTTTACATGACTTTATGGATATACGTAAGTATCACAAAGATGATGTTCCTGAAAGAAATGATTTATGCAAAGCGATTTTTTGCTATGCGCAAGTAATTATTGCAATTGCGCCACAACTATCACGTGGTAATTTTATTTAATTTTTAAAACAAACTTCCACTGGTGTTTAAAATTCTTCCAGTTTATTTTCTACATACCTGCTTTTATACCATGCGTGTCGAGATAAATTTCTAAATCTGAGCAATAAAAACTGACCATGAGTTAATGATTGTAATTTTATAATATTGTGTGAAGATTTTTTGTGTGAAGATTTTTAGATCCAAAAGCAATACAAGATCTAAAAAGTGTTTAATGAAATTTTTCCACAAACGAAAACTATATACATCTAATGATTGTATTTTTCCTGTTGTTCCAGCCTGTATAGTTAACAGAATTATAGGTTTTGAAGATTCTTATTTAGATTCTTGTATAATATTTGGACAATGACCAGTCCATGAATCTAAAACTGATATAGTAAAACTGATTTTAGTCCTACGTTTAGAAAATATACGTTTTGCAACCAAATTTTATAATGATCTGCCGTTACTTTCCCAGATTTCGAAGTCCTACCAAAAATATTAGATGCCATAAATATTATTTCTTGCACTCTAGGACTAAATGTTCCACTAACTTCTTTCAATGCAATAAAAACAGGCGATAATAAATATTATCGGCTAAAATAGTAGATTGTATGGTATAGCTATGTGTAATTGCCAATTTAGCACTACAGATTCAATTCTTTTTGTTACTTTATGTGCTAATGTACGACCAGAATAAAATTCTAACTAGAATCCACTTTGATCACTGTTATAAATATTTTCTGCTCCATATTGAGTTATTTGATATTTAACGTTTTCAATAAATAAAGTACACTATTCTTCAAGCTCGACGTTTAATAGTATAGATTTTTATTTTGTTACAAATTGTGTTATTTTACGAGATACAATATTATGTATTATTTTGAATTTTTGTACCCAACGCAACGAAGCTTTACATTTCGGTACATTTAAATCCTCCTCGAACAGCATAGACCTAAATCAATATTGTGAATAATTAATCCTTTTTCAAGGGCTATATTACAATTATTTAATATATATTCTGAAATGTGTTTTAATTTGTGATATTTATTGCCATCTTTATTCTTGAAGTTCTCATCGTCGTAATTGATGTAATTAAGATACTTTCCGAAATCTTTGTTTAACTCTTTTTAATATTCTTGGTCCAATTTTTCCACTTTTCCAAACTTTTATTACCTGTTTTTTGTATTCATGCGGAATACGTTCATCTGTGATACATATAAATTTTGGATTTGCTATATATTCTTTATGTTCGTGCTCTTCATCTTGTAGTTTGACTTGTTCTGCTTCTGAAATATCATTATCATTTTGATAATCCATAGATAATTCCTCCTCTATTTCATATCTTTCATCACGCATGTCTTCCAACATCACTTTTATTTTACGTGCCACTTCTCGTTCTTCAATGTTATTAGACTTGTAGGTAAATTCAAAGCAGTAAAAGTCACGTAAAGCAACATTATTACATTATATGGATTGAATTGAACCATTTTGAAAAGTATAAATAATAAATATTTTTTAAAATCTTATTTGTGTACAAAAGGAATACTACTTACTTTATAGTTTAGTTAATTTACTTCTTGTGTTGTTTTTTGTGCTCTTTACTAATTACTTTATGAATTATTATTATTATTACTATTATTACTATTATGTTGCAGCTTTGTGGTGATTGAAAAATGTATACATATTCGTATAGTTGTCAAATCAAATATCTTAAATATAATCAAATTTATAGTCAGAATTCACTCACTATTTCGTATTCACTATTATCCTTTTATATATTATTTTCTCACAGTTACTATATAATAAGCGAAACTTCTAAGCGTAATATACGATAGCTGATTTGCATATGACAACGCGCTGCAAACGTGATTATTAATAAAAGTGTAATCAGTGAAAGAGCCTTAACAACACTTTTAGTAAACTTTGCTCTTTGTTCTGTGATTAGATCGTTATCAAATACGTGACGACGTACTATTTTCATTCTTTTAGTTTTTTTTTTATCGCCTATTACGATAAGAACGTGACATAAATGATGAGTCATGCAGCGCGACATATATAGTGCAATATTGACGGCTTATTTCTGAAAGATGCGATTTTAAAACATAATAAAATCATATACGGTTGCATTCAACGTAACACATGTTACTTTTCCTTACAAAAATTTTGAAATTTGTGAAAAAAATAATGAAAGGTGAGGGTAAATAAAAAAATGTTAAAGTAAACAAACATTCAACTACGTGGTTATAAAGCTTATAAAAGATCATATAACTTTTAAGTAAAACTTTTTTTTATATCTCTTTTGACCGTTTTGACAACATTGCATAAAGAAAAAAACCGTTTTTTGTCAAAGAAAGCACATAAAAAAAATATTTCTCTTATTTTTAGTTACTCTAAAACATATTCTAAGTTCATAAAAATTGGAGAGAGACACTTGCGTCAATTCCCTTGTTAGATTTAATTCATTTTTTCCCGGGTAGGACGCTCTCTCTCGGGCAAACATGGAAGGGATGAAGCCGCTGCAAGTTGCAGTGGAAGTTGGAAATCGCCAATGAAAAGGTGAAGTAGTATTTGTGTCTTAAAAGTGACAAGATGGAAAGTCGGAGTGGAAATAAAGTAGTGGAAACGAGACTTTTTGCACGGCTAGGACTGAGCTCAAGCCTTAGGAATAAGATTATCTCGCGATAAGAATACTGAGACAAAATGAAACATTTTTTTGGAAAGATGCGCAAGAGAATGTCTTTTGTCAACTATGCACTGCGTTATGCTCAAAACCTCTGTTACAGTATCCCGACTTTTCAAAACCATTTGTTCTTACAACCGATGCGTCCAGATACGCAGTAGGCGGAATATTAAGCCAGGGTGATTTAAACAAAATTTTAGCGTTTCGATTGTTACATGCAGCAGAACAAAACTATTTCACAATCGAAAAAGAGCTTTTAGCTATTGTTTATAGCGTCCATGTATAACCGAACATTTAAGCTAGTAACAGATCATAAGGTCCTTTGTGTGGCTACATTCTACAATATAAAAGATTTTACCTCTACACTTGTGAGGTAGCGAGTTAAACTCGCGGAATATGAAGTCATTTATAAAAAGTCAAACGTAAATGCTGACGTTCTATTAAAATCTCACATCTCCTCCTTTAGTCAAAGCAAATGAGCAAGAAGAATGCCCTTCCTATCGAAATTCAGTCCGAAGAATCCGATTCCGATGAGTCCATGTTCAGTCCGGAACAAGCAAAAACATATGCAAACAGTAACGCAAAGAAGATGAAGTACAAGATAATCATCGAGAGCAAGATGATGTCAAAGAAGACGACTTTAGCTTCATATAAAGCAGCGATTCAGAATTATGACACAAAGCGGATAAATCCTATGTCCTGCAAAATCAACGGCAATTTATCAGCAAAATACGAGACAACTTCACTATCAGAAAAGATAATCTGATCGTATTTGTCTCACGCAACGAGACACCGTGTGACAAGGGTGCAAGACGCCAACGCATTATCACGAATCAAAGACACAACGCTTGGCAGAGCTAAAGTTTCTAGGGTAAATAACACGTCATTTCTCTAGTAAAATCGTGCAAATCAAAGATCGTGCAATAGAAACCGTTGACAGAGAAATCTTCAAGGAGGCAATTCAATCACTCTTAGATGTAATCCAAGAACTAGGATTACAAACATTGTCTATCTGCAAAACCGTCATTGATAAAGTTACTTACGAGAAACTACGGCGACAGTTGAATGCCATACTAGCTGAAATTGGCGTGCAGTTCTTTGTTTGCAACAACAATATCAGCATTCCTTCCCTGGAAAAACGTCAGGACATCATCGCAGAAAATCATGCATCAGCAATCGGAAGTCATAAAGAAGTTACAAAAACATATAACCGCCTCAAAGATATTTTTGACCAAACTTGAAAAACGATATACAAACATATATTCAAAAATGCAGCAACTTAAAAAGTTAATCAGAGTAAAAATGACGTTAATAGACATACCCAATGCTGCATTCGACAAAATATTAATGGACATCATGGGACCACCTCCGGTTACTTCATCCGGTAATATATACATCCTTACAATTCAAGACCTCCTTACCAAATATTCCCTAGTAATTTCTCTTAAACAAGCCTAACCATAATCGATGCATTTACGAATGAACTAATTTGTATATACGGATTGCCAAAGGCTGTAATAACAGATCAAGGCTCCAAATGTTTAAATAACTCATTGAAGACCATATCAAAGGAATTTAAAATCAAACAGTATCACACAACAGCGTACAGACTGCAATCTAATGGATCTATAGAAAGATTACACCATGTTTTGTGGGAGTATTTAAAGCAATTTGTTGACAAAAATCACGAGTGGGATGAGTTTCTAAAATTAGCATAGACATATACATATAGACCGAATCTTATTCTCACCCTTACGAAAAAGAACTATTGTAACCGCAATATATTACTGTACACTAATATATTGCGGCAGTGGTACGAAAAAATTACTGGCATTCTTCAGTAATATTCTCAGATTGCTGTAATACCTAATAATATTCTTGTGTGATTGTCAGTAATATTTATTACTGACTTTATTTATATGTAATCGGCAGTAGTTCTTTTCGTAAGGGCAACGATGCAATCTTGCTCGAACATTCGCCGAACGTGCGTATGACGTTAACGGAACTACGCGAAGTTATCGTCGCGAAGAAAACAATATGTGACGTTAACGACATCGCGATTACGAGAGTAATGGTCAATGACATTTTGCGTAACGTCGGACGAGAAGTTGTTCGATATTCACGACGTCGCGAGCCATTTACTGTGCAAGATTCGGTCTATATGTATATGTTTATGAAAATTAGCATGACGATTAGTATTTGGTAGAGTAGCTCGTGTACCTACGAGAGATCCTTCTCTTGACTTAACAAAAAGGAAAGCTATGCAAAGTATTTAACTTATTTAATCGAGTAAAAGATTTTCATTAAAATTAGCTGCGCGAAATAATTTTATAAATGCGAAAGAACGGTCAAAGTATTATTACGATAAGAGAATTAATTCGAGAGATTTTCAAGGCTAGTGTATACCTATTAAAAGAACCAAATAAGAATAAACTCGGAGATCAGTACTTGGGTCCTTACAAAATAATAGATAAGCTCGGGAATAACAACATCAAACTAAAAATAAGTGCGAACAAGTATAGAGTAGTTCACGAAGACCAGAAAATGTAAGCAAACGGTTTTATCATCAGAAAATTATCACCTCCATCATCACCCGAAGACCGATAAGCAGTATAAAGTTGGCAGCAGAGCAAAGCCGTCTTCAAAACAATTTGAAACGCCAAACAAGCAACATGCTTTACTCACTAGTGATCATCAGCATCATCCCTTCGACCCTGAGCCTAGTTGGCTATGATTGTGCAGGCCAAATAAAACATTACAACTCTTTCATTACCAGACATTGGAATTTTGCGAATTTGATGACTTGAAGCCTCAAATTCTCGAAGTATACATTCAACTTATGCAGCTGTCAGATTTCGATAAGACACACAAGAGATCTTTTAAAATGTATTCCAATAGAATGCAAAATACGTCACGAGTCAACATGTTACGAAGAGTTGCTAATAACATTCAAAAATACACATTATTATATTTACTATCACGCTCAAGAATCTTACAAAACAAAGGACACCCAGAGATTACAGCGAGTTATTACCACTAATGTACTCTATTCATGGTACATGGTTCAAAATCATGCCAAAGCCAGTGGAATCTTTGTCACAATAATTTAGCCGTTGTCAATACCAACATAGAATTATGTTAGTTCATTCTCACTAGCTACAAGCAGGATCTATTCATCAGAGAATCTCAATCGTCTCCAAAATCACATCATATTTTCGGCGATAAAAACCAGCCATGATAAACATCATTACTTGAGAAGCCATAGGCCAAGAATTGCCAACAGGAAGCATTTTAATGGCCAAACTTGATAGACAAAGATATGTTAAATAAAATAGCAGCAAGCACAGGAGAAAAAATCTGACAAAGATTCGGGTTGACAGCAAGTGTTGAAATTTTTGCATTATTTATCATTATCAGAGTTGTAACACTCATCATTTATACTCTCATATACGGGTATACATTACATTCTTGTGTATGGTTAGAGTCTACATCTACTTGAAGCAGTATGGAGCTCAGTAACGAGCTTGTTACTTCATCTTGGAAGAACATCAATGTCTGGTTCAATATCTCACAACAACGTTGACAATTCACTCAGTGCTCTAGAATCCACACACTTTAAATCAACTCAAGTCATCCCACTATACAACGAAGACAAAGATGCAGTTCGTCACGGTGAGAATCAAAAGCCAAATTAATGCAAACTTACAAGTACCTTGATAATAATTACAAAGATATAATTCTGCAAGTATAGCAAAATGTTAAAACATGTCCGACATTTTCTTATAAGAATAGGGGTGTCACGTTCTGACATTTTGTCCTCCTCTTTTGTCCGCAATGACGTTAAACTACGGTTAAAATAAGTTAGAGTAATGTAGGATAGTTAAGCGTATTACTTCTTATGTTACTAATATATATATATATTGTGACGTGACACCTTTCGGTGTCCGTCCCAGTGTAATTAACATGGCCAGGGGAGAGCGGTAGGCTCGCGTCTCTCGCTATTTAGAGAGAGCGACCTATTTTTTGTTGCGCAGCGCATTGCTTTGCGCTGGTTTTGCGTCATCGGCGCGTTTTGCGCCGGCGTAGGGTGCCCCGCACCAAAAGGCGCGCGCGAATAATTTCGAGCGCATTTCGTTTGTCGAATTATTTTATTCCATGTAATGTAACTACTTTCTTCGTGTAATTAGCATTGGCGTGACGCTTAGCGGCGAATTTTGTGTTATGTCGTCCAAAAAATTGCAGCGACCAGAGAGAGACTCACGGAACGACGGCAGCGAAGCAGACAGAAGAAACGATACGGATCGCGAGAAGACGGCGATACAGGGACGTACAACGAGAAAGAGTGGCAGCAGAAAGAGATCGGTTACCGCGCCGAGAACGAGGGGATGGTGCACAACCCGAGCGATGTTAATCCGATCGGGATCCTAATAGAGCGTACGGCCTGTCGACTCGGAGTGGAGAATCGGCCCTACTAAGCCGAGATGAGAATTTCTCCACCGAATTCGGGCGGCGAGGGCCCGGCGCGGCTAAACGACAACCCTTGGCAGGATAACGCGGATCTACGCGAGTGGCGATCGACCACCGCGCCACGTGCCGTGCCCCCTGATTGGCTGCGTAACACGCGGCGCGATCAACGGTGCTCGGAAGAAGTACATGCCGTAACACCGGTGGATCATTGCTGTACGTACCGTTGATGAGACGCGAGCCACCGAAGTTCTCTCTTGAGTGAAGTGAGCTAGTTGCCTGAGTGCCACGTTAACGTTCTTTGTCGAATACCACCTAGCACAAGGAGGCCCGAGACCGAGCGCCCCGTAGAGGCGAAAGAGGGAAAGATCTTTGCCGAGAGACCTGGCGAGAGCTGCCGTCGGTAGTGATTACCGCCCGATTTTCTCACCCCCGCAACTGCGTGTCGCGTGCCGATTTTATCGCTTGCACCGTTCCTACGACTCGAATTCCGCCGGGTGTTGCCGCGAATTCGACGCGGAGGTGATCGCGAGAATTGTGCCCGTCGCGGATCAGTTTGCGCCGATCGCGACCAAAAGTGTCGCGCCGGAGAAATGTTGTAAAGTTCGCTCTCTCTCTACCCTTCGGTCGCAGCAATCATCCGTGTTGTGCCGTCTGAATACGGCGCCGATAATACTGTCTATTTCGATAGGTGTATTAACAGAGGATGTCTCAAATCCAAGTATACGTCGTAATCTGTCGGTAAACTTTACATTATGAATTTGTTTGCATTTGTCTTCTTCACATGTAACCCTTGCAGAAACTTCATTACCATCTCATGGTTTCAATGTCCATGCAAGATGCGTATTCATTTGAGAGCATGTATGATTTATAGAGTCTACAAGATCGGCTTCTGTAGCAAAATTTCGTGTGTTACGTCCCGGTCGGTCACGGCTAAAAAAAAGGGAATTTAGTTCTCGGACTCTTGAATCGGAGACTACCGCTAATTTTAGGTACTAGACCCACGGATAACCCGCGGCAAAGTACTCGTTGAAAGAAGCTGGGAGAACCCTTTGGAATGGAATTCGGTTTACACACGCCTGACCATACGACGACGATTGGATCGTGCAACCCGTAGAAACTGTGACCGTTGTCGCTGAGATGCTCGACGAAGTATGAAAATTGCTCCAGGCACTCCGCGCAGTCTAAAACAGAACGATATCTGACAAGATTTCTAGAGCAGATTTGACAACGCCTGTTAGCTTACCGGCGTCCTATTTTGAATCCGTGACTCTCGAGAATGCTGCGAATGTATAATGGAAAACGAGTGTCGCTGCACTGTTCATATAAGACGTATGACGGCTCGCTCGAGTTTGCGGGCGGTTCTAAGTAAAACACGCGAACTTGTCTGCAACGGGTAATAGTAAACCGGCGCATGAAATCTAATGGAGGTAGACGGCTACGGCGGAAAGGACGTCGCGGACCGCACATGAACTTTGTATTTATTAACTTGAGTCAAACTCGGATAGTTGTTGCTGGCTGTTTAGACTACATAGATCGCACTCTTGTGCTGGTTTGGCCTGGGCTGCGTTTGCCCAACACTGACAGCAAAGAATAAAGCCAATTCTAATCGTATCGTTTATAACAGGGAGATGGTAATCAATCGTCTCGCGAGGTTCGTGTTCCGGAATGTCACTCGCGCACGTAAAGCAGTACACTTCGTCGGTCTACGTTCTAATGACGAAGCAAACGCGTTTGCACAGGAGAGGAATCGGGTTCATGGACTAACCGGATAATAATAATAATGATGTGAACCTTATGTAGATAGAAAGGGCGCGTAACCGTGTTAGGTTGACTACTTGCGATACCCCTAGAAAATATGTACAGTCGGGTCGCGTAATTCGTAGAAATCAGCGGAATGTTGAGCAATAAAATCCAAGTAGATTGAATGACACGCAACGCACTCGCGCACAGGTCTGAAAGTAGTAACGCTTCGGTTGCACTTATAACAAGATACTACAGTGGAACGCGTTCCTATAGCTATTTCGTGACTGCCGACGGCCTGGAACTTACTCGGAGAAAAGCCCGCTTCGTAAATGCAAACGGTGCAATAGATTTGTTTGTCCGAGTTCCTTCGAAACGCGTAAATCACCCAACGACACCGCCCGAGATTGTACTTCTGCCAATGGTCAAACGAGTCGCTTAGCTCAATAAATTCACCGGGTTCACCGGGAGGCAATGGTTTTCCTAGACACATCAAATTATTCACGAATGCGTTTATTCAATAGTGATTACAGATAGAGCAGGAATAAATCTACAAATAAGTTTTTTCTGGTACACGTGAAATCGCGGATCATTAATTGGTAATGTTGCGGTGTAATATCAGTGTATGGTATCGACGCGAACCAACCTTCTTCCACCGTCTAACTTCCCTTTTCAATGCCACCCTTTTGTTGCTGATTATAATCGGGTAGCCGAAATCGTCCGCGGTGGGCGGCTGATGCAACGTGCTCTCGACCCACGCCACGACTCTACGCCAGCATTGTGCACGCCAACCAGCACAATTCCCGCGTTTATTCTTCTTTGGCATCTATGATTGTACTATTATTATATTTGCGTTCCGACGCGATAGTGATGGTAGTAATTCCTGATGATAATTCCTGGAATAAAAGGTTATAGTTATACCTTGAGTAGATGCGCCGTTCAGGCGCGTTCCTTTTCTCGGTAGACAAAGACGGATAGAGACGCGACGTCTCTCAATATAGCGGCACCCACGCTTGGGCCGCGTGATGACGCCGTGAGAATTTTGTGAGATGGAAGGAGCCTCAAGATGCGCCGTTCGGGCGCGTTCCTTTAGCACAAGGTTTCGAGATGCGCTGTCAAGCGCGTCTGCGTGGGAATTGAGGAAATAGTATTAACATAATAATGATAATAGCAAAATGATTCAACCACAGTTGTATATCAATATATATATATATATATATATATATATATATATATATATATTCTAAGCAAGGCAGATTAGCAGCATAGATTCTTTACATTAAACTCGTTGCACTCAAGAGCAAAGATACTTGTGATTCTTGAGTAGCAATTACCAATAGTTATATTAATAATATGAATATAAGCGTCGCAAGTTGCGTTTTACTTAAAAGAACAAAATGAGGATAAAATTATAATAAAGACTTACGAATATGCTGTTGCTTACGTCTAGACACTGGTAGTTGAATATAGAAGGACCGGTGAAGCCGGGATGTAGAAAAAGATCCGTAAATGGATGTGGAAGTTGAAGAAGACCCGTGCGTGCTGGATGGACTCGACGGCGTTGGTCGAGATGAGAGAACTTGGAGAAGTTGACTATACACTTGGAGGTCCAGACAAGAATTGCTTTCGACTCGACTCCGGAATGAAGAAGAAGAGCCAGCTCGCTAAGAGAGGCAGTGGAAGGGGCGTCCGCCAATCAGGAAGCGGCGCGCCAATTCCCTAGGAGAGTGGGAGTCAGAGTCGAGACAGTGCAAGTGGGGAGAGCGCTTAGGCGCTGTTTGGGGCTTATGCCGCGTTCATGCGGACGCGGCGAATCGGGTCTAGGGGAAAGTTGTCCCGAAAGGAGAGATTCCATTGGTTGGAATGGATTCAACGGAAATCTTAGTATTAAAGCGAGTTTTAAGAACGTGTAATGGTTTTCAGGTGGTTAAGCATATACTTAATGCTACGGAAGCGCATGCGTGTGTGCTTAGTATTACGTTATATACATACGTATAGATATGCAAGAGAAAATAAAGAAAATTAAACATAAAAAAAAATTATAAGTCGGAAATTACGAGTGGACGTAACACCTGACGATATCGGAACTTCAAATGGCGGGTTATTTGCGTGACAAGAGATCCGCGAGTATTAGCTTGGCATCATGTTCGCGTAAAAAAACTGAAAGGAAATTAAATCTCGGTGAGAGCAACTTCCCATTTTCCCTGCAATTCTATACGACGAGGTAATTCTGTACTAAAAGATGAGGTGGTGTTGTGCGGGAAGTAAAGCATGCTGCTATTGCTCGGGAGAACTAGATAAAAGTGGTCCTCTATCACCA
>QVOA01012344.1:0-12080 GCA_014825685.1 Pseudomyrmex cubaensis | reverse complement strand
TTATGTAATAGATAGTTTGTATATTTGGATAGTTTTTATGTACTTGGCGTATGATTTTTTCTTTTCTAAAGACTTTTTTAGGGTGATAAGATATACGGCAGCGTCTTGACAGTGACACTCATTCAGCGGATACTTTTATGTACTTGGCGTCGAGACGCTACCGCGTCTCTTGAAAAAAACAGTTTATCAAGAAACTATAAAAAATAAAAAAAAAAAAAAAACGCTGAAAGCGCTGACCGAGATTTTTCTCTGAATATATAACAAAGTTAGAAATACAACGACGCGAGAATGTGGCACGTGTTGTAAACTATCTTGTTGTTTGTTAATGCAGAAAATTGGGGTGAAGAGTCTTCACGCATATTTAAGATTTATTCAAATGAGCTCACCTGAAAGCGTTACGTATTTAAATCTATGCAGCGTTCTACAAACGCGCGTGAATGACTTGCGAGTGTTATTTGCTAAAAGAAAACACAAGAGATGTTTAAAGAGTTATTATAGACTGACATTCATTATCGTAAAGCGTCTTTAAAATTGCTTTGTTCCTACAATAGCTCTTGCGTGTGTACAGTTACATTACATTTTATTTTGAACTTTTAGATAATGCTAATGATTTATTAACAACAGACACGCGCAATTGTCTTTGAACTGGTTTTTTTTTTTTTTTTTTTTTTCGTCGTTTTATTGAGTTTTTTCTTCGTGGCATAAGCCAAAAACAAAAAGAAAGATATTATATTCATAACAAAGATACAAGCTGAGACAAGCATAAAAAGGCAATTCTATAAAATGCATTAAATTTCCATTGCTGTTGCGATAAATCTCTAATTACTCAAGACTTAAATAGAGAAACGAGATAGCGAGCTTGAGGCATACTTTGCACGCAGCTGTGCATGTTAAGCGTGCGACAGAAGTCAACAAACTTTTCAAGATTACGGTATATCAAGCTCTCATGAATTTTTAATATTTGATATTACTGTTGTAACTGTGTAAGTGTTTATAGCTATTGTATAATATTGCGGAATTCATTGCGCACGTTTTATCGTAAGAAAAATTACAAACAGAAAATACGAAGTTTTCCAGATTCCATGCAAGCTGTTATAAATAAGTCGACTATAATAAAAAATAAAAAAGAAAATAAGATGACTTACCAAGATGGATAGACGCCACGAGGCGACGCGCCTCCAGCTCTGATCTGCTCGTTGACGTAACCACTTCTGGGCACATTAAGGGCACTCCTGATGCCCACGCTGGATCCGTCCAGGGTTCCGGGTCCGGGTTTCGGCACATGACTGCTGCAGTACACTTCTTTGTCATTGATTGTATGCTGATTGTTGTAGTAGGTCTTGAGAGTGAGTTTAGTGCCGCATATCGCGCACTTGAAGCAGCCCGCGTGGAAGAATGTGAAGTCCTTCAAAGGACCTACTCTATCGACTTGGTAGACAGTCTGAGCACATCTCAGACACGAGCTTTCGTAAAAGTTCGGCCGATACATGATGAGGAAGGACTAGAAAGACCGTCCTCGTTCACGTGTATCACCGACGTTTTCTCTTCTAGTACTAAATCCTCTGGCTCGTTGTCCTGAGTGACGCCGCTTGCTGCAGTCTCGCTCGGCGTAGTGTTTCGCTCTCGATGCGTGCGACCTTGGAAATTAAAGGAATAGATCTGGGAATAGAGAAATTATTTCTCTATCTCGTCAGGATAAATACAAGACGACGTTGCAAGATGAACAACCAAAGGCTGTTTAGAGAAGAGAAGTCTCATAAAAACTTAAAACTTTACATTTCATATAATCTACTTCGAACTTGCTGCTTGCTGCTCTCGCGCCATACCCAGAGATGGTTTTATATCTCGCTCGTATGCACTTAATAACCTCTTTTCGAAGACCGGATATGACGCGTGAGATGACGAAGGTGGGAATCAAATATACACGAAGGAATTATACGTAACAATTAGTTGCAATTGTTAATTATGCCAGCAGTCTTTGTAACAGTTGGCCACAACATGCGAGCGTAGTATTCGCATTTGTTTTACGCTCTAATTCGACAATATAGTAAGTTTCTTTCCTGGAGAAGCTAGAATTGCACATTATTATCGCGCGCAATTTAAGTTTATCACAAAATTTATAATTCTATCGGCGATTTTTTTGTTTAAGAAGATTCTGATGTGTAGATAAGATCCATTCTAATCCAAAAATGGAGATATACGAGGCAAGTCTGAATCGCCGACACTTTCCTGCGAAATTTTGCAACAAATTATTGCCAATAGCTCTTGTAGGCGACTAAAGAGTCAATTGCAACATCTTTAATGACTTCGATATGCCTACGGTAATGTCGACAAGATTTTCCCACGTATCGTTCAGCGCTGCGAACACTTGATAGAATTTCTATTACGATTCTTAGTACCTGTCACTGTATTATTACGATCCTATTCTTTTTTTTTACTAGTTTAAATGATTATATAGTGTCAGGTGTGGTAAGAATCAAAAGTAGTAAATACAATAACAATTTAAAAAATTAACGCGCAAAAAACATTTTTTTCTTTTAAGAAAAGTAGTATAATTCTGCAATAGTATATAGAGAAACTTAGAAAGATTTGTATTTTGTAAAATATTCTTAATTGTCAATTCTTTGAGAAACTAAACTGTAGAAGAACAATCTATCTACATAAATTAGCTGAAGGCACTACTTTTTATATCTTTATTTGTCTCCGCAATACTTTCTAAATTCTTACAATAGTATTGTGGCTACTACTTAGCAATCAAGGCTACACATCTCTTAAAACTGAGATCTATAAATGTCTAATTATATTTTTCCATTTCTAGTAAAGAAAAAAGTGATTTAAATAGATATAAAAATAAAATTTAAAAAGTTTTATATTTGAATGTTAAAATGAGAAATCTATGTGTTTTCATATAATCGATTTTATGAAAATATGCATCGTCTACTCATAAAAAATTCTTTGTAAGATGTCTGAGTACAATAGCGTGCATTTGCTACGCCATTAGCAATACATTTGTAAAACATGTCTTGATTCGTCTCGATTTTGATCTTTTCTCGCCAAACATTTTTTCAATCAATTGACATTATTTTCTTCCTCGTAGTTTTTCTTTCAAAGTAACATTTTTCTGTAACGCAAGTTTTTTTTAAAGCGCAATCAATACTAGGTAATCGTCGTCCCATGACACCATGCCGATGATGACGTATCAGAAGGTTTCTTTTCCAAAGAACAAACTCAAGATGCATATACCGTCATATCTCTGGAGAAAACATTTTACACGTCGCGTTGTATACGCGTATCGCGAGCCTCACATCGCCGGAGAATGAGCTAATTCTTTGTAAATGAGGCCACGGTGTGCACGACCTGCTCTGGCTACGGAATAGTTCGTTGCTCCCGCACATCAGACTTTTCACAAATTTAGAGATGCACCAAAGAATATAGTCAAAATAGTATCTTCACGCTTCATAAATAAATATCATTTTTCTATTACTAAACAAAAGAGTGTGAAAAATGCAATAAAATAAAATTATTAAGATCAATAGTAATCTGAATTATGTTTTCTTTGCAAGACCTTGGTAAACCAGTTAATAGTAAACCAGCTCATTAACTGATTTTACTTGTATTTTTTGTATTTATTTTTATAAACATTTTTATAAAC
Organism: Pseudomyrmex cubaensis; assembly: GCA_014825685.1. Classification (NCBI taxonomy): domain Eukaryota; kingdom Metazoa; phylum Arthropoda; class Insecta; order Hymenoptera; family Formicidae; genus Pseudomyrmex; species Pseudomyrmex cubaensis. Next base: position 8,428 of record QVOA01012344.1, on the reverse strand, counting down.
ATCGAATTTTTTCTGATCTAGTTTGCATTCCTCAATGCATAAATAGATACAACCGCTGTATTGCACTCAGCTTTGCCTGCACCGTTTTATCAACGAGCTAATGTTTATACTCGCCATAAGTGTATTGTACATAATCCTGTTTATGTCGGTAATTGCCGGCGATGGAACTAATAATACGTAATACAGATTATGACGTAACTGTGCGCCCGATAGCGTTAACGTCTTGCATCGAGATAGGTACTTGATCGTATATACGCAATACTAGACCGCGCACAGGTGTAAGTTCTGTATTATATCTGCTAGTAGAATAAATCCATTTATATACAACAAAACCATTTGCTACAATTTTTGATATGTCATCGCGCAAGATATATATTTCAATCAAACGTAATATTTTTTAAATGCTTTAGCAATTAGTGTGTATCTGCCTAACCGAGCGCACGTTATAACGGAAATCCTTAACACATCTCATTAAATCGCACGTTTTAGTTCGTTGACGAAGCGCAGAAATCGTAAATTCTTTGTAAATTTCACTGTCGCGAGCGACTTTTACGCGAGCAGCAGTAAAAAACATAACAGACTTTTCGAGCTGATAATATAGGAGAACTCGGGAAGATATTGTCTATACTAGCGTAATCAAATAGATATTAAATCACACGTGCTTAGTGAAAATTGATAGATAGCACTGACCAAAACTATTTTGCGAAATCTATCAATGTAATTGGAAGATTCATTTCTGTTATGCATCTTGAATTATTATGATTAAATTCACGTAAATTATTACGATTAAATTCAGATATTATTAAATTCACTCTTATCAACGACTCAACGCTCTGTGCCGAGAACGACGACTCCACTGAGGAATGCGATCGGAGCAGTACGATTATGGCGAATTGCATAACTGCGGGACGAGAAGCGAATCGCCTGCCGATATGCAATGGTCACGTAATAGCGCGTTGCTTTATAAATCGCGCCGTCTTCCAGCGACTCGATAAGAAAGAAAAAGCGTCATTTATCACATCGCTCGTTTATATACAAAAAATCCAATAGCATAATCGCACCTACGCAGTTTCGATCAAATCACTGATATATATATATATATATATATATATATAAAAGATAAAGGAAGTTTAATTGATTTCTCTCAGGGTTACAATATTTTTCAACACTTCACTTCTATATCCACGATCCATTCGGAGGCCCGATTCAGTTCGCTTTTCAATCGATAATCGACTTGAAAGAGACCGGCCCGGAAAAATCCGACGGTGTAAATTCGAACTTGGAACCTCGCACTTGCAGCCCTCGCACTCAGGCGCGTGACCACTGGGCCGGTTATATATATATATAAATTTGTCCTAATACAATAACTGCACTCTGAATCGAAAGAGACAAGTATGAATCGCATAAGAAGAGTCTCGAGCGGACAATAAGAAAGTGGTTTTGGCAGGATCAGAACGACGAGAAAGGAAGCGCATCTTTTGGAAAGACTCGCGAACGTGGAAATTATTTATGACATTCTTCGCATCGTTTGTCGCGCGATAAAGCTCATTCAAACACCGTGTCCTCATTCTGACTCACCTTTTTCTAGGTATTTATGCTCGCTGTGCCGCGTTACACGTGCGGGCTTACCACGTATGAATGCGTCCCGCCACGCACGCTGTGCGCGCGCAAGACATAAGAAACTTTAATTATGAGGTACACAAATCGCGGAGAATGCGGTCGCGACTCTCGATTCAGTGTGAACAACGTTGCTTCGCGATAACAACAAGATAAACGGGACGTCAAAACTTAGAGAAACATTGCGCAGAGTCGTTAATTATTGATACAGCAGCAGTAGAATGCAATGGCGATTCTTTTGATTTTTTGTTCTAACAATGTTTAAATACAAAAATCTTGCAATAGCAGGCAGAATATCTCCTAGATATAGCTTGTATCATATCTATAAATGATATATGATGTATTTATGTAATAGCAGAAAGATGAATCTTTTTGTTACATTTATAAAAAACATATCATTATTTATATTAATTCTAAACTAATTATACTAAAATACTGCATCAGTTCAGCATTTTTGGTAATCAGAACATTAGATATTAAGTTATGTACTTTTAATACTAATTAATGTCACTTATAAGATTTATTAGAATCTTGAGTGAATTATATAAAATTTCATCCATGTTAAGGATAATTCCTAAAGTCTTCTTACCGAGTTTGATCTCTAATGATACTATTTTGTGAAACATTTTGCAAAATAATAAAAATACCTGAATAATAAAGTAGATTATATGGTGCATAAAACCGTAGCGATACATCTAATAATTAATGATTTTTTTATGTATCCTAATTTTAATTTTACGATATTTTCGAGCGCTGCCAGAGAGACAAAGCTATTAACCCTGCTGTTCTGTTCGGGTCTATTTGACCCAAAATGATTTTAATTTTTTTATTATATTTATAGTTATATATTTGTAACATATTTTTATTATATTTATATTTTTTTATAACAGTTTATTTTGTATTTATACATATGTCTATAAATACATAAAATAACAAGTCGGGTCATATTGATCCGAGCAGTACAATCGTGTAGTAAATTCGAACAGAACAGCAGAGTTAATAAATAATCATTAAAATGTTAGTAGTATTTAGAAAATTTTCCCAGTCATCCAAAACATGCGTGCGGATAGATCACGCTTTCTTAATTTGTGAAATCAAGAGAGTTGCGAGACTTGAATAAGCCGCCGGAAAGTTTCAGAATCGATCAACATCAAGCAATCATATCAAATTAATCACAGATTTAGTTATAAATACTGATTATATTCAGTTAAAAATACTGATATTTTTTATTTGCCAAATCTCTTTATTTACATAAGCGATTACTAAAAACCGAAAACAGAATTGCGAATAAGCAATTTTTTGTTCTAAAAGTAGATTAATATCGTATTTCAAATATGCGAATACGTCGATTTATTCTATTTGAGCAGCATCATCATCGCGTAGATACATACGTTTTCATAATCCTTGCTTCAACATTGTCCTTGAACAGTCCTGATGACTGGTTTCGTGTCTGCCAGACATGTCTCTCTGTTTCTATTTTTCGTCTTTTCTTCTTTTTGCCCTGGCAACTATAATTATTCTTTAGCCAAATGAGAGATTGCAAACGATGGCGTCAAGTCACTGCGTAACAACCGCACCCGTGATTCTCGCGATCTTCTCCTCGATTTTCCAGTTATTTTCGCTACCGCGCATTGAAATCACCAGCGCGAGTGCCTCATTCCGCGAGCCGCGCGACGCAGATGAAGAGGAACACGAAATTATATGGGAAAAAGGAGCAGAACGTTCGAATGGAACAGTGACTTCATCTGTTTTAGCAATACCGATTGTCCCGATAGAACGCTCGCGACAGATCTTGCGAATCACGCCAATCCGCTCTTTCACAAATACGTAGCGCAGTTTCAGGTATCTTTCCTGATGCTTTTGCGTATTATAATTCACAACGACCACTTTCGACCTTCCAGCGCGGCGCGCACAAACGTCTGTGACACGCTTTCGGCTGTCTGCCACCTGGAATGAGGTCTCGACACTAAGCAAGACGGCCTCGCGAGTCAGTTCGAACCTGAATATTGCCACCTGCTTCCGTCGACGTTCCAGGAAGGTCTGAGATGAGAGGAACGGCCATTTTGAGACATTGCTGATGGTCGCGCAGGTGGCGCTATAGTTGGAGAACCGACCTGTGTTTTACCTGCGTTTTATCTGCGTAACGGTCACTCTCTCGCGCGCCTTCATCTAACAGAGACCTAGTTCTGTCGATCTCGAAATTTTCGATACATGAATCTACGCTCGTCTCAACAGATAGATTTCAAATAACGATGAATGTACACTTATTATATCTTAATAATATATTGCCTTAATATACAGACTTAATAACTGACGCAGCATAGTGATTTAATATGTGGAAGAATATACATATACATAAATGTACATAAAAGCACATTACACGCATATTTAATGAAGTTTAATAAAGCGAGCTATTTCCCGGCACTGACGATCACGATTTACGAATTGTGCATCTCGACTGCAAAGGTCATTTTTTTCTCTATTGTTTGTGTAATACAAACTATTGTGTAATATATAAAACAGTGTAAACTATATGTTTTATATATATCGACTTGCTCATACTCGCTTCTCTTCCGCAAGTCACCATTTCTAGATAGAAAGTACAAGATCGGTGCGTGTGCGCGCCTACGTACGCACGTGAACGTTTCTCGTATGTAGGAAGCGATTTACAATCAGTGACCGAAGCAAGACAGATTACAAATTCCTTGAATGTTACCAGACGTTCGTAAAACTCTGTAATGCTCTATTTAACACTATTTAACACTAAAACATTTTAATATCATTTAGCATTAATGGAATTACGTAACTTAGGAAACTTTTTTAATAAAATTGTGCAGTATCTTCGTTTTGGAATGTAATAACATTTTCACATATGATTATGTTAAATGTGAATGTCTACGATAACAGTAAGGCGTGCCAACAAATTTACCGTGTAAATTTGCAGACTGGACATAAGTCAACTGGCCGGTCATCTTCAACAAACGCCGCGATAATTCCGTTAATGCCCACGCAATTTACATAATTATAGATTTCTCGGTATCATACATCTGCATGATTTTCTTTCTTCATTCTGAGTTATTTAACCTTTATAACTCCATTCTCTTAAATTAACTTTTTAATAAGACTTTCTCATTTTGTGGACGTTTCTCACTTGTTTCTGGATATTTTGTGACTCGTAAATAATGTTTTAAATTGAGAAAAAAAAGGAATTGAGTTTTGAATAATGATTAAAAGTATCGTAATTTGAAATCCATAAAATAAACCACTATTTTGTTCTTCGATAATTCTCGCGTCCAAAAAGTTGAAAAAAAAATAAATGGTTCATAATGATGTAGAAATAAAATGCAGCTCCCAAAGCAATGCTAGTTCCAATGTCTAAGCTCACACACGAGCAGCAGCACCGCGATATATTTACGCGAACGGGAAGATTCTCTGATGGTGGCAGCGGTCCAGCAATCGCGATGTTACGGAAATAGATTTCGGCGGGGCGATGCAACGGCTGAGCAGCACTGCTAAGCCAGCACCGAAGGAGACGGAACCCAGTATCGTGTCGACCAGTTCCCGAGGAAAACCGGAAAAGTCATTCCGGTCGAGGTGTCCCACATGAGCGTGAGTGCGATTTCCGTTCCGGGTGAAAATCCCGGTGCCACTTCCGCTTCAATTGCATCATACAATGCAATTAATCGCGACGATATGAGCGGCAATATTGCATTTTTTTGCAAATATTAGATATTACTTAGTATTGTCTTAACGTCCTTTTTTTAATTCTTTAAGAAAAGAAAGTACTTGTGGTGACAAAGACAAGAAATAAAATGTTTTTTAGAACATACATAATGAGAATTGCAATAATTAATAAGTCTGCTTTTTTTAACTTGCAAAATGAGATCGCAGTTACTCTATCTCGATATTTAATTTGATATTTAATATCACGCGAAAAGAAACAGTGACGTGAGTGGCAATATTACTAATATTATATTTATCTGATTTTGATATAGAAATAACTTTTACTATTATATGCTCATTTAAATAGAAATTTAATTTAATATATTAAAATTTAATTGTATTACATTTTTTTAACAAATAGCTAAAAACTGTAAAAAGGGAAACGTTAAAGTTAAAAATAGTTTCGTTTATGCCTTTGTTTCTCAATTATCAGTCTTGCAGTGTGCAGTCATCTTTCCTATGCGGGTACCAGCGACTAATGAAATAACGTAACGAAAGATAAAGCAGAACTCGTTTCTCACACTGAAGCTTGCGCTCGGGAATTAACGTAAATGCGTTATATCTGCGACTTGTAACTCGCGCACCGAATGTGACAGTTGCTTTCGGCTTTAAGCTTCTTTATCGGATTGTGCCCTGCATATTATATTATTTAATTATTTCGTAATTGTGCGATATCTTGTCATGTTATTGTAGCAAGTGTGACAAAAGCATAAACAAATCTGCAAATTGCATCGCAATCTAGTTTCAAAAGCGTTCTAAATACTAATAAAATGTGCGAAACACATCTGTGCTGAAAGAAGTTTGCGGACAGAAATTCTCTTGGATAAACTAGAAGTTGGATGATTTCCAACTTACGCGCAGACGTATCTCAACGAGAAGTAGTTGTGCGATGTATGCTCAATTTGCATTTGCTGCACTTTTCTCTTATCATATCATACGACTTTGTGAGAAAATTATATAAGAATAAAAAGGAAAATTTTTTAAAAACTAAAGTTTACATAATAACAAATATAATAAATATAATTATTTTTGTATTTTTACTTTTTTATTCTCTGACATGATAATGTATTACAGAAATCGTATTACAAAATTATAAAAGTATAATTAACTAGTGGAAACATATTTTTGTGTGAAGTTTTGTGGATTTACTACAAACGCTAAATAGAAACGAAAATAAAAACAAAACAGTTGCACAAAAAGAACAGAAGTGTGAATGTTCTAAAGATACGAACGGTTCTAATTCAAGAAACCAAGTCTCATTGCTGCTCCTCGTGTCAAAAGAAACAACGCAGTCACGAGTGCAATTTATGTCGTTGTTTTGTTTGAACAACATCATATGATATCTTCGATTAATTGATTTTGGTTTGTTAGATTTTGGTTTGCGCGATAATAATAAAAAGAAAGATAAGTGGCAAGAACATTAATTAGTTTATAACAAATTATTACAAAGACATTTCTGAAGTTGTCATATTTAAGTCGTCCGTCTACAATTAATTATATTCCATATCCACACTGAACGATGTGTGACTTGTGAAATATCTCGGATTTAAATCTTACAGCGCGTTCGATATTTCATATGGAAAGAATGACATCGTCGGCGATGTCACCCACGCTGTAGAAAAATAGTGTCGCGGCTCGACTTTATTTCTAGACGCGGAACATTGCTTTTTCCCCGCCGCAGAAATAGATCGAATCGGCTTCAACTTCCGGCAGTAGATGGCTGTCCTGACGTAACACTTACCTCGCGACAACGCCCGCGTCAAAAAATCTCGATTATGCTTTAACAACGCCGAAATTAGTTAGTTATTAAGTGGATTTCATATATGTGAGCCCAAGGTGCGATGACATCAGTTCATGCACTGTCTTGGCGATAGAGCGCTGCCAAAGTACTTTGAAATTGCTCAGGCTTTGAAACTTAGCCGACAAATCATCAGCTTCGTTATGCGTGTCGTTTTGCTCTGTCTGATCGGTTTCCAGCAAAGTTTTTTTCAAGTATAATAATTTTATACAATTTCATATACCTAGTATATCACACATCTTTATTAATTAGGGATTTGTTTTTCAATATTATGTGCTTAAGTTTAACTTTGCTTTATAATATATCTATATATAACAAATAAACGAAAATACACTAATGTTTTTCTTGTATGTGGAATAAATTTTTATTTTGTAAGAGAGATATTAATAATATCTCTCTAATACTAATTCTTCATAGAACCCGGGAGCTGAAAAATGGCGACCAATGGCCATATCAAATCCGTCCACCAAATTGAGGATGGCGAGATCTATGCCTCATTGGGTTATGGTAAATCTTTGTTTTAACTATTTATTAAATATTTTATTTTTTGATATTTATTAATATCATTAAACGCATGTATTTCTTTTCAGCAACAACAGCAGCGGGAAGCAGAGCAGCTACAGCAACGTCGTCCTCCTACACCTCCAAAAATTCCACCGCCGTCACTCTCCGGGGATTGTGGTGACCCCGACTACGAAATCATCGAGTTTCCGGCTCGATCGCCAGCTCAGAAACCCACCTCGACACCTATGAACGTTAGTAAGTGCGCTTTGTGCGGCACCGAGAACGTCTTCGCACGATGCGACATGTGCAACGAGAACTACTGCGAGGCCTGCGACACCATGAATCACAAGCATCCAAAGCGCAGGAGCCACGTGCGCCGAAGAATCATAACCGACAATGCGAGTAAAAGCAGACCGCCGCTGCCGCCGAAAGCCGAGAATCTAGCAAATCCTCCAGTACCGCCGCCACGAAGAAATCGCAAGACCACTCAGGTAGGCTGCATCCTGGCCTGAAACTTGCGATTGTTTGTGAATCTTCTTCCAGGCACCAACGTCAATCTTCAATAAACTCTCGAGCTGTTTTCTGTACTCCAGATCAATGACTAATTTAGGTCACGGAAGTTGTTCGTTGAATCGGACCTTGTCTCCGTCAAATCGAGTCAAATACGCTCAACAATGTTTGTCCACTCTTTGCGACATTGTTGGTCAAGACTTATATAAACATGACACATATATATATATATATATATATATATGTCATATATATATATATATATATATATATATA
>QVOA01012343.1:0-14449 GCA_014825685.1 Pseudomyrmex cubaensis | reverse complement strand
CCATTCGGCCTTTGACCGTTGTTCCGCGCATTGGCCAGTCAATCCTAAGATTCCTCGTACTACGGGCTTTGACGCTAACATATATATGTCAGCGTCGAAGTCCGAAGCACGAGGAATCTTAGGATTGACTGGTTAATTCGCGGAGCATAGTCGAAGCCCGAAATAAGGTTTTTAGCATACATTTCAATATGCGCTATTGTTGGAGTGACATATTATAGATTGAGTTAGGTTTTTATAGGGAGGTAGTGCAGGGGGAGAGGTAGAGTCCCTCTCCCGCTTACAGGTGTACAATAGTATGTGATACAGAAGAAATATTGTATACGTCTAAAATGTCTATTCGGGCTTTGACCGTTGTTCCGCGCATTGACTAGTCAATCCTAGAATCTCCCGTACTTCGAGTTTTGACGCTAACATACATATGTATATAACAGTTATACAAAAATAGATCTTTTTTGAGAGACTTGAATAAACGAAGTGTTTTTTGATGGATTTTTGGTTGCTGAAAACGAATCTGACAGTAAAATTAGTCTATAACGTCAGATCCCTTACAAAAAAGAATTACTGCCGATCACATATAAAGTCAGTAATATAAATATTATTGACAATTACACAAGAATATTATTAGGAATTATTATTATCACAGGAATCACTGAGAATATTATTGGCAATTACACAGAATGCTAGTAATTTTTTTGTACCACTGCTGCAATATATTATACTGCCAGTAATTCTTTTTCGTAAGGGATGTCCGAGAAAATTGAAATTAAATGTGTCAAAATTGGCGTTTTTAACCATATATACCTTTTTTGCGATCAAATTTTTTTTTCAATTTTATTTACGTCACAAGTGCTATTTTTTACCTATATTATGAATTTATATGTATACGATTTTTTTCATTTAAATAAATATCATATTGTAAAATATCAGTAACTTGGATATAGATAATCTGATTATTACTATTTATAAATGTATAAAATGTAAGTTTCAATTACAATAGTAAAAAATTAGAATGCCAAAGTGAGTAACTACATTTTTGTCCAGCACAAATATTATTTATATTTAATGTAATGATTTTTAATATATTAATTATGTTAATTATGTACATAAAAAAAAATCGTATCACAATACATTTACAATCACAGTATAGATAAAAAATAGCACTTTAATGTGGCGTAAATAAAATTGTAAACAAAATTTAGTTTGATCGCAAAAAATAGTAAATATGGTTTAAAATGTCAATTTAACTTCAATGTTCTTGTAACTTGACATAGTGGGCCAATTTCGCCGCCGAGTTTGTTTTCAGCAACCAAAAATTTATTAAAAAACACTTTGTTTCTTTAAGTCTAAAAAAGTGTTGAACAGTGTAATTAAAACCTCGTTAATTATTGCGCAAAGTGGTAAAAGTCTTTTCGACTCAAAAGAGAGTGCACGATGATACCAGTCGATTTGATATCCACAATGAAACTCATCGTATTACTAGATCATTATGTCAATTATTATATAAGATGCACTACTCAAGCATTCGTGAGAAAATCAAAATCAAATTTCTGAGCGCTATAAAACCACGCAGAATGGAGCGTTCAACCAAGGAACGCGTAGCACAGTAGCAGCGTGTTAGATTTGTAGCGTCAACGTTGCTGATTTGAGTCTCAATGAGCTTTTCATTTTTTTTCTTCCAAATACAATTGCTTTTTACAATACAATGCAATTATTAATAAAGAATCTTCAGGCTCTGAAGTCTAAGAAATATAAATATTTCTTACAATGCAATTAATATTTAAAATTAATGTAATTAATAGATTATTGATTAATAGATTACTGATTGTGTTTATAAATAGCAGTAACAGAAGATAAATCAATGCTATATACAACAAATAAATGTAAAACGTGTTTTGTAAAGTAGGCACATTTTTATAACGTTGACCGTTATACTTTTGAAGCAAGTAAAAAACCCTGCCACTAGATATTCTAAAAAAATCCATAATTGTAAAAATGCAGTGTACGATGTACACAATATTGTTTGAATTATTGCTTTAATTGTTTTGATGATAAATATCATCGTACAGCTTGTGTGTGTGTGTGTTTTACACACACGCGCACGCATGCACATACGTATATGTATTTATATACGAGTATTTATATATTATATATTATATATATATGTAGTTTATATTTAATGTAATGATTTATAATATGTTAATAATTATGTTAATTCTGTTAATAATTAACATATTACACATATTGTGTGTACACACACATACAAAACACTACAAATAAATGTGAAACGTGTTTTATTTATTAGAGAATATTTATAAATGAAATACTATACAGGGTGTTTCATTAGAATTGACACAACAAAAATTCTCGTAGACAACTGACTCAAAAAAAATAAGTTAGCACATGTCTTTTAGTATTTTGAATAAGGATTCAAATGGCACTATTAGTTTTTTAATGCGTGAGCGTTTTCAAGGTCATTTTAAGATCAATTTGTGTTTTTCTAGTGTAAACCTATATTTTTTATCGTAACCTATAATTTTTATTTCGGAATCCTATTCTACGTAAAACAATGCACAACTTTTGTCTGAAACATTTTTTTAGGACTTCTGTTTTTTAAGATATTCAGAGGGCTTTTGCTGAAACCACATGTTTCGTCTGTCTGCTAGGCTTAGATCTTCAAGTAATATTAATAATTCAAGATCCAAAAAGTTTTAATATTTTTCTCTATCACATGTTTGCGACATTTAGCAAAAGCCTTTACTTACTTGTAAACAGATTTACAAATATCTGATAGAAGATAGACAGATAGAAGTAAACAGAAGTAGCTCCTGTGACTGTGTTTACAAATGTATCTGATAGAAGAGCTACAGATCAAAAGAAATTAAATTGAATAACTTAATCTAGAAAAAACTGTATCGCTAGTTACATTTACGTAATTATTAATTTATTTTGAATGAAATATAATGGAATATTTAACAGTTGCAGAAAACATTGAAATGATGTTTCTTCTCTTACGAAAAAGAACAACTGCCGATTATATATAAATAAAGTCAGTAATATAAATATTACTGACAATCACACTTGAATATTATTAGATATCACAGGAATCACTGAAAATATTACTGGCAATTACACAGAATGCCAATAATTCTTTTGTACCATTGCCGCAATATATTACTGCCAGTAGTTCTTTTTCGTAAGGGTTTATAGTGAATCAAGACATTGAAGAATTTGTTAACTTGTATGCTTTGGGGTACCCTGAAAAAATATATCCATCACATCGTACATTTTATCGTGCAGTTAGACAATTACTGTAAATGTTCCTCTGAATATCTTGAAAAACAGAGGTTTTACAAAATAATGTTTCAGACAAAAGTTGCGATGTTTTATGTAGAATACAATTCCGAAACAAAAAATATAGATTAACAATACAAAAAACAAGTTGACCTCAAAATAACTGAAAATTTCCACGCATTAAAACACTAATAGTGTTATTAAATCCATTTAAATCCTCACTCAAAATACTAAAAAACATGTGTCAACTTAGTTTTTTTAAATCAGTTGTCTACGAGATTTTTCGCTGTGTCAATCTAAATAGGACACTGTGTGTGTATATGTATTTTATATATATATACACACACATATTCATATACCTCCAATAAATAAACCATGTTTCACATTTATTTGTTGTGTATAGCACTGAACCGGTTATTGCTGCTTATAAACACAATCAATGATCTATTATTTGATCAATTAATATATCAATTAATGTATTAGTAATCTATTAATTACATGTTTTTGAGTATTAATTGCATTTTATTGTAAGAAGCAATTGTATTTGGAAGAAAAAAAATAAAGAAAATCTCATTTGAATCGGCAACGTCGGCGCTAAAAGTTTAGTGCCGTTGCCGTTGCGCTACGCGCTCTATTCCATGTGTTCATATAGCGTTCGGAAATTTTAATTTCAATTTTCTCGCAAATACTTAAGTGCGTTTTATCTGTTTACCTCCTTGATATTTGTAGCATAGTGATCTATCGATACAATGAGTTTCATTGAAATCGATTGATATCACATCGTAAACTCTCCTTGTCACTATAACTCCTCCTACCTGCCTACGAACAAGTGTACAACTACTCTATATATATATATATATATATATACGTTATATTGCAAAATTTGTAACAAAAGTTTATATTATTTCTCTTTACTATGTATATAAAATACGGCACCTTTGATATGTTAAACGGTGACGTGTCCGAATTCCAATCACTAACTGAACTGACCGAACTAAAACTTTGACTAAGAGATTGACTGTGAGTGAAACTGCGAGACTGACTGATTTCGCTGACTGATTCACCAGAACTTCGACTGCCGGAACGTGTGGACAATCGATGTTGCGATTGATTAAAGAAAACCTTATCTCGTAACAGCGCTTTATGCAAATTTGGCGATCCTGTTTACAATGATAAAATAGAATTAGTTTGCAAGAATCATATACATGATGCCTTTAATAGTGATATTATATTATACTAAATGTGCTTGCCTAATACAGTTTTCGAAGTATTCTTGGAAAGATCCAAAGTAGTGGGTTTCTGTCTAGTGCTAAACGAACTTTTCAGACGATTTGATTTTTGTACTTGATCGCCTCTATCTAAATGCATTTCGAACGCAGCTCTCATCCCTTCTTGTTCGAAAGGTGATGTCGGTATCGGTGGTGGTTGATATTGCGCGACATTTTTCAGACGATTTGTACCATCATAATTGGAGCTTTTCTTGTTGTTGCGTCTCAACAAATCCATTGAATGTTTATTGGAAGAATTAAAATCATAACGGTTCGTGAAATTGAAACTTCCTTTTCGATTAATCGATATATTATTATTCTTTGTGTGTCGTGTTTCTGATGATAATTGATTTACAAGGTCAACACTGGATCCAGAATAGCCTGTAAAATAATTAAAAAATAAAATATGTCAAATAACTCTCTTGACAAATAATGAATAATAAACATTACCAGAGTTAATACACTATTAAAAAGTTATAGTTTTATATTATTTAAGACAATAATAGTACCCTCATTTTTAGTAGGTTGCTTTGCTACTGGCTTAAAATCCTCTAAAGTGAAGTCTCTTGATGGACGATAATTAGACATCTGACAGCTGTCGTGATCGAAAGATATATGCATATTGTGTTTATAATCTAATATATGACTTGGAGAATCTTGTTGATTCTGATTTATTGTATATTTTGAATAAATCGAATCATCATGCTGTATGTGTTGAATATTTGCAAATTCCTGTGCTTTTTTCGTCTGACAATTAGAGTCCCATATTCTTTTTTTATTATCTTCTGAGTGTCTTTCGGTTATTTTACACTTGTAAAATTTATCACTTACACAATTCTCTTTGCTTTCAAATGGTACAGTAACAAAATTGTCTGACTCACTGATATGATGAGTATGCATGCATGCATTTATATCTTTCGAGTAGAAGCTATTGCACAATACTTCATTACCACTTTCATATATATCGCTTCTCGAAAATGTATCGCGTGACTGTTTTATTTGCTCGTTATACATCGTATTATCATTTCTGTGTTGTTCGTGCACATGATCGCTAAAATCGGCGGATAACATTTGCGGAGAAGGTGTAGACCTGGTTAATGTATTTCGTCGCTGATTTTCATCTTGTTGTGACAATATAAATTCTTCTACAGTGATATAATTCTCTGGTCTTCTATTACAATTATTGACAGATCTAGATGTGACAAAAGAATGTTACAAATGTTACTCGTCAGATAAATAGTTTTAAAATATCGAGAATACATATGAGCGCACTTCTCCCTCTCTCCCTCTCCCTTCCCCCTCCCTTCCTTTCTTCCCCTTTCTAGCGCGCAAAAATAAATTTGACAAATAAACATTTCTGCGCGCAAAACTTATTCATAAGATAAAGATTCGTGTAACTGGTTTAAAATTATATAAATTAAACTTTTGTTATCCTTTCTTACCGTATTTATACACACATACTTATGTATATAGGTATACATGACTTATATTATTAATTACTAGTACTTTACTTTTTGATAGATTTTTAAATAGATATGTATAATTGTATATGTATGTTCAACAAATGTTACAAAATAAAATATGTTATAAATGTGCGGATATTTAGTAACGCGGATTAACTAAATAATTAATTAGATTACCTAATTGATTGATATTTAGTAATGCAGATGTGACTAAAAACATTATTAAAATTTTAATGTTTTACATTCGTTTTAGTTGAAAAAATTTAATGCTAATTATATAAACATAATTATTATAGTACTGTCTTTATATGTTTTTAAATATATTTTATTTTTGATATTTTATAATGATGATTTAATATAAATTTTATCTTTTGTTGTAGTCTTTTTTTTTTCTTAACTGAAGTTTTTTTTTGCATTCACTATAAAGAAATTTCTCATGTCACAAAGAGCAAATAATTAATTAAATAAATATTGGGATAAATGTTCAGTATAAGAAAAGATGCTCCGACCTTGACATTTGTTGTAACCTTTACGAAAAAGAACTATTGTAGTAATATATTGCGGCAGTTGTACGAAAGAATTACTGGTATTCTGTGTAATTGCCAGTAATATTCTCAGTGATTCCTGTAATACCTAATAATATTCAAGTATGATTGTCAGTAATATTTATTACTGACTTTATTTATATGTAATCGGCAGTAGTTCTTTTTCGTAAGGGAAAGGATATTCTTCAGAGTGTTCAAGCGTCGCTCATTGTTCATTAAAAAGTTATAAATAAAAAATTTTTGAAAAACACGACTTTTATTTTCAACATGTAGAATAATAAAATAAAAAATACACATTTCTCAGTTATCATTTCTAGAAAGACATTCTGTTGCTCATACAATTATACATATTTATAAGCGATTGTTGACTATTATTCAGTTGATGTTTTGGAGCGTAAAGTAGTTTTGTATCATTCCGAGCGAAGTTCTACGTAGATACAAGATCGTTGTTGAAGGCAAGTGACTTTCGATGCAGCTTTGGTTTATAAGATATGGCAATTTAAAGTTTCTTAACAAGACTACTTTTTTTATGTTCTTTTTTTTCGTGTTATAAGCATGTAGGCAGGAGGGGCTTTGCTTCCTGCTCTCTCCCTCAAAAAAATCACGTACACACTTTCGACATTTAATCGAAACCTATGCAATGAAGAAATAAGAAAAAATAAGGAACTTTCGATAAATTGCTTCATGTCAAAAGTGTACATGGTTCTTTCGAGGGAGAGAGCAGGGGAAGAGACAAAGCTCCTCTCCCTGCGGAGGGCACAGTTCCCCTGCCTACACATTTACAATACAAACAAAATTACAACTATTGACAACTATTGACAGTTTTCAACGGTCATTTTTGTGATTATATTTTTTATGAATAACTTTTTAATGAACAATGAGCGACGCCTAAAACTTTTTGGACACTACTCAGAAGTGTGACCTTTACAACATATGTCAAGGTGATCGGAGCATCCTTGCCTATACTGAACATACTTTTTTTCATCCACATTAGTGGTTTTATTTCCTTGCACTGACTGCGCCACTTCACAGTCCATCTTCCTTTTATCCATATTAGAAAGAAAAATATAAACTCTGAACTGCAGACAATTCAGGAAAATAAAACAAACTTATAGTAATAACACACGACCATCAATATTCTCAGTAATCGCGTCGGTATTATCGATCGCGCTGATATATAGATCGAATCTTGAGCCGCTGACGGAGACTGAAAAAAAAGAACGCGCGGTAGTAATAGGCGGCCGGAAGAAAACTACTTTCCCTGACGCGACACGATATAGTATACTTTGCTAAATATATAGAAAAAAATTACCTATCTAGTGTATGTCGATAACATCCATCCATATCTTGGTTGTTTGATAAACTCGATATATCTGTAGTACTTTGAGAGACACTCAATCCATAAAATGTACTACCAGCAATTGTCACTTGTAAATCAGGAGAATTCGAATTAAAGTCTTCTTTCCTACATATACAATAAGTGATCATCTTTAAATATAAACATTTAAAGTGTTTCTCTTTTTTTCTTTTTTTTTTAATTTTTATGTACTCACTTATTTGGTGTTGACGTAGGAAGTACTTTTCTATAACTTCTAAACTGTGCAGTTGGAACAGGAATATTCTGATTCCTGGCACCAAGAAACTTCAAGTATTTTCGATCCAAACTTGCACCAGTAATCTCATGTTCCTTATATGTTCCAGTATCCTTCCCTGTAGTTTTTTTTAATGAACCAAATGATTTCTCTAGATTCAGTTTAGATTCTGGTACATATTTTTTCTTATTCTTATGATTTTCATTGTCGCTTTCATCGGTTTCGCTAAAAAGACCGACACTGTGAACATCAGCGCCTAAAGTGCCTTTATTAATCGCATCCAGCCATACTGTTAAACAATCTTCAGTATCAGCAGCAAAATAAAACACTGTCCCTGTATGATATATTTTGAAGGCATATTTTCTCGATTTTACCTCGGCAGCAAGCGATACAGTAAAACCCGTTAACACAATTAAACAGTCAGCTTTCATGCTATCCTGTGTTTTAAATCTGATGGTAAAACAATAAGATTCTTATTATTTTTGAAATACAACTTATTGTTGTATTTCTAAAACATATTGTTAAAACTTATATCATAAGACATGTACATTTCAAACAAATTTACCTGTACAATGATGAACACTTTAACACAAACCAGGCTTTTGCCCACGCACCACCTGCCCCTTTACTACGATATATTAACCATCCATCTAAATCACCAGTACCAACTTCTTTTACGGATACGTTTCTTCTTTCTAACAAAAAATACATCACGTTTTAGATTCCAAGTTAAAAAGATCAAGACATCAAGAAAGAAAAATTGAGCCTTGGCTTGTGCACTTACTTGCTAGTAAAATATTCTTTTTTCTATTGCTTCTTGGACTGCTGTTAGATTTGCTCAAACTACTATGTAAACCAATACTTTTAGCTACCATCATAGCTTTATTAACGACACTTTTCTCAAAACTTTTTTCTTTCTCTGATAATTTTGGTTTTACATCCAAAGATGCCATTTGTTTTGAATATATTATACCGTCAAGACATTCGACATTACGGGAAAAATAATCAGATTTAGAGCAATCTGTTTGACTTGAATAAACAAACTTTTCAGCAAACGGCTCGAAAGAATATAATTTTTCTTCTTTCAATTGTTTATTTTCAGTATACAATGAAACATCAGACTGTGTAAACTTTTGACTGTGTGAACTTGTAGTTCGTGATTCATTAATAAGATCCATTGATTTATCCATATAGTTAAGCGTACATGTGTCAGAAAAATCTTTTTTATCTTGACAATTTGAATTATGATTTGTAAATAAATCTACTTTCTTACACTCTTGTCTTAAATTAGTTCTCTCCGGAACTTGAAGTTTCTCTACATTTTCTGAATTTTTTGAAGCGTTGTTTAAGTCAAGTACTGTTTGTTTCGCATAATATATACGAGGTGGTGGTTCTGGTGGTGTGATATAAGAATTATTGTCAAGCTTTCTAACAGATTCGATCTTTGATAATTCTCTGTAGCGATAAGATGACACTGTAGCAGCATGCTGTAAAACTGTATCTGCAGATTTTACATCTACAGTGTGCAATTTTGAGTTAATATGTATTTTTGAGATATTATGAATAACGTTCAATGAAAGATCGTCTTCAATAAAATTAGTCGTATTACTTGGCGAAATCTTTGTTTCATCAGATTCATTTTTTGTTGATATAATGGAAGATTTCTTTTCCAAATTAACATCACGAAAACCACAGTCGACGATTTGTATATTTTTGTCGAATATTTGTAATGTTTTGTCTCTTTCAATATTGCTGCATCTACTGCTATTATTACTATTGTTACTACTATTATTATCATTACTATGATCACCACTACTACTAGTGTTACATGCTCTACTGTCTGACATTTCGGAATTACTGACATCAACATTTTCGTGTTGACATTCACATGTTAACTGTGTCAAACAAATAGCTTGGCAATCTTTGTTTATGACATTTCCGCATTTCGTGTGTAATTTTTTGACAATGTATCTCTTTTCATTAACAGCCAATATACTAGATTCAACATCACTTTGGTTTTTGTTTTTTATGCTATTCTTAAGATTTACATCAGTCATCATCGTACGTACGATATTTTTACGAGAATCTTTTTTAAATATCTCAGAGACACATGTTGTTTCCTCCATATTTTTATGTACAATCTGTTTTTCGATGCTATCGACTTTTTGTGCGACATTACCGTTACATCTTTTAATAAAAACTTTTTTACGTTCCTTGTTTATATCTTCTAACTTTTTACAATCAACAGCTTCGGTAGATGTACAAGCATTCTTTGTCAAGCTTGATACATTGTTTAAACAATGAATAGAGGAAAATTTGTTAAATGGGTTTTTAAAAAGAGCTACTTTCTCATTTTTTTTATCCTCAATACTTAATAAGTCACATACAGAAGTGTTATATGTTTTGTCTAATTCATTAGATTCTTTAACATGTAGTATCCCAGTTATTTTGTCTTCCGATATGTTTGTGTTAATACTGTGTGTATCGCTAATAAAATTATTACATTCATCCAAAGGCACTATTATATCACTTGAATTATTACTCTCATTGATATTATCTGTAAGTGCTTGTAAGTTTTCCTTATTGTCATTTTTATTTGCAATATTATCGGCACAGTTTTGTATGAAAGAAAAGTTTTCTTTTGTATTGTAAACTGTTTTTCTCGCACTATTCGAATAAATTCTTTCAGTATCAGACAGTTTTTCTTCGAACTGCATTTTTTTTTCATTCATGTGTTCATCAGTCTTTTTCTTTCGTTTTGTCGATTCTATTCCTAGACATGTTTGAGGTCTTATACTTACATTATCTAAACCATGAGCACAAGACGCTGCTTTGTCACGCAATTGAAAAGTTGTTATCTGCTCTTGCTTCAACTCTTTCCAAAATTGTTCTATATTAATACCATGTTTGGTTGTGGGACTGGCACCTGTTATTGTCGCTCGCCTTTGGATTAAGTTTCTTGGTTTTGTAGAATACAAATGAATAGGAAAAGGCTGTTCCGCTTCACTGTCCGAACCGCTACTATCAGTAGTTATGTTATCTGCATCTAAAATTGTTGGTTCTGGACAGGGATTCTTTGGCATATGTCTGAACAATAAAATATATTTATTAGTTATAAACTTAAACGTAAGTTTTATGTACATTTATGTGCAAATAAATTGAAGAAATAGAAAACTGATTGGTCAAATCGATACTGACTAGAACCATTAAAACGACTCATTAAAATAGGGATTCGCTAATCTCATGTTAGAGTTAGATTATTGGTCAAATCGATACTGACTAGAACCATTGGAACGACTCATTAAAATAGGTCTTATGTAAAATAGGCTTTAATAATGTTTGGCCCATTGCAAAAGTATACTTTGTTCAACGAGAGAATATCTTTGATCTGCGTATAAAAAAAGCATAGCGAGCAAAGATAGCGTTGCGTGCAAGCAGCTGTACGAGCGTTGTAAAAAAGGAAGCTTTCTAAGCATTTTGATAAGAGAGATGCGCGAAACTGACGAATTTTTGTCCGATCGAAGGATATTCTCTCGCTAGACAGAAAATAGATAATAACACATAGATAATAGTTAGATACACAAGTTAAAAAGTTGGTGTTTGAACTATTTTGCTAGAAATTAGTATCAAAAGTATGTATAAGACCAACTTATTAGAAATTGGCATTTTTTTTCTAAGTAAAAGTAATATATATTTTGTAACTATCAGAATTTACTTCACTAATAAAAAGATAAAAAAAAGATTTTTTAAGTATATCATGATTTAACTATAATTTTTGAATAAAACTATACTGCTACATATGTGCATTGTGTATTTTTGTTATTAAAAAATAAAAAAATATTAGCAACAAGAGATTTATTAAGAAAGGCAGCTTACCTAGGCAATGGCATTGTAAAGTCAGGTATTGTTAATAATTCTGGTCTAGGGGATGGGAGATTATGTTGCCATCGTGTTGTATAAAACGTCTTGTTACTTGGAAGTCTATATGGTTTTATATAAATTTGACCATAAACTTTAGTATGCCTTGGTCTACGTTTTAAAGTCAGGAGAATTTCTGCTGGGCTTTCATGAAATAATTCAAGCACATTTTTTCTCTCCCAACCAACTACTGTTTGATAATTTACCTGATAAATTTCCAAATGTATTTTATAGTAAAACAACATACTGTCATCTACCGTACAGAATATATATTATTAATTATATATAGAATTTAACACGAATACCTATATAATTTTACACAAATATATAATTTTACACAATTACATACCTGAACTATTTCATCTCCTTCTTCCATTTTACCACATTGATGTGCAACAGATCCAAACTTAATTTCTGCTATTTGATGTGTCCCATGAAAAGATGGCAAAATATAAAAACCCTGAAGAAAACAAATGAACTATATACATAATTTAGAAATTACGTTAATAAATAAAAAATGTTTTGATTATGTTCTTATATTCTTTGCAAAGTAAATGTTATCTATAAAGGAAGTTATAATCACAGTATATGGCTTGTTTGATAGAGCTTTATCAATACAGGATATAATAATCAAATCATTCTACAATTCAGAGTGACCACAGTTGCTCAATAAGCAAGTAGTTAAAAGAGAATTACTTTAATAATATAACAACATTAAATAAGTTAAAGAATCTATTTATTATAAACAAATGTTTATATTATAGAACTAAATATAATACTAGTTGAAGACTGTTTAATAACATAATGTATTGAAATATTGCTAATACATTTATGTATCATAATTAACAATCTTACCAAATCATCAGATTTTTTTTTTAATGTTGCTAGATCCAAACTGGAAGGTTGTAAAATCATTGAATCAACAATATCTCGAATAATATAATCTGCTAATATTGCTAGTTGACTGCATATTGCTCTGATTTCTTCAATTGGCTTTTCAGCAAATCTATCTCTTTGTGCACATGTAGCCATTTCTAAAGATAGTTTCATTAATTCAGCCTTTTTGTCATTATATAACAATTTTCCAGTGAAAGGAGGGCGATCTAACCATCTTACTAGAGGTTTTACTGTCATCATAACTGATGCCACATTTGATAATGATTGAGTAGTAACAAAATTTGAATCAGTTTGGCAAGATAACTCATTATACAAACTGTGTGCTTGGCATGAAAGTCGCAGTGCTAATAGCTGAAGGTTTTCTCTGTCCAACTCATAATGAAGATTTCTTAGATATTCTACAGCTTCAAAAATAATTTCTTGATGTCCAATTTTTAATACACCCAAACGATCTAAATCTTCTGGTTGTAAATTCAATAATCGTTGGCCATTAACATTATGATTTATAAAACTATGAACATAGGGATGAATGGAATTATCTAAACCTGTGACAAAAAAATATCATTTTTTATATTGTTAAAAAAAAGGAACACATTTTTGGATTGTGTACATTTAATAATTGTGTACATTTTGGAATAATTTGTATATAATTTAGAATAATTTGTATACTAATACTTTTCTGAATAAATATATTTATTAACTATTGTATTACTATAAGCTGCAAATATGTACAATTCTGCCAATAAAAAAATAACTATTATGATAACTAATTAACTATAATAAGAATGACTATAAGAATTTAGTAACACATTTCAGATCAAGTAAATGATATATAATAATTAACACATTAATGAGGAATATAATAAAGAAAGAAAGAGAAATAATTAAAAACAGTTTAGGTTTAGGTATTATTTTCATCAAAATTTTAATAGTTACAGTTTTAGTACACATGCATTTATAATGTAGTTGACACATAACGTTAAAAACAAATAAATTTCACACAATCATTGGACTGACTTCTGTCAGTTCAACGATTATGTCATTGAGAAGAACAAATCAAAAGGCTGAGAAAAGTACACGCAGAACTGAAAAAGATTTTGACATGCTTTTCGTAGCACAATTCATGTTCAATCATTTCTTTAACATTTAAACACCAAGTATACTATCAACACTGATAAAACAATCTCGAACATTATACCTTTTAACCATTCGCACACCTGATCAGTTTTCCATTCCGCTACATTAACATACGCCATGATTCGACTGCATTCAACTTGTTTGACTGATTACCGACTACGTTTACACGTACTAGTAAAACCGTTTTAGTAAATCCTGTTCTGTAGTGCCTGTTTACACGATCAGATCGTATCTTAACCATAGACATATATATAAGAAATAGACTGCGCGTTCCCTATCTCTTCTGTGGAGAGAGAATGGTCGAAACTTAGACAAGGATAGATGCTTTCGCCCGTGTC